>CAUJRU010001033.1:0-227078 GCA_963277665.1 Viscum album | reverse complement strand
AGCCCCACCCCCTGGACACCCCTTACCCCCTTGGACAGCCCCACCCCACCCCCTGGACACCCCTACCCCCTTGGACAACCCCCCCTAGACAGCCCCTCCCTCTAGACACCCCCACCCCCCAGACACCCCCTACCCCCTTAGACAGCCCCCACCCCCTAGACACCCCCACCCCCTTGACACCCCTACCCCCTTGGAGATCCCCCCACCCCCTGGACACCCCACCCCCTCGGACAACCCCCACCCCCTGGACACCCCCACCCCCTGGACACCCCCTACCCCCATGGATATCCCCCACCCCTGGACACCCTCTACCCCCTTGGACATCCCCACACCCCCAAGACACCCCCTCCCATGGACAACCTCCCTACACACCTAGACACCCCTACCCCCTTCGACACCCCCACCCCTGGACACCCCGACCCCCTTGAACAACCCCACCCCCTTGGACACCCCCACCCCCCAGACACCCCACCCCTCTGCAAATCCCCCCCTCTCTATGAACACCCACCCCCTGAAAATCCCCCCACCCCACCTGGATAGCCCCCACAACCCCTGGATACCCGCACCCCCATGGACAACCCCCCACCCCCATTGACACTCCACCCCCTGGACACCCCTACCCCCTATACACCCCCTACCCCCATGAAGAGCCCCCCCCATGGACAACCCCCACCCCCTGTACACTCTCTTGGAGATCCCCCCACCCCCTGGACACCCCTCCGCCCTAGACACCCCCTACCCCCTCGGACAGCCCCCACCCCTAGACACCACCTAGACACCCAGCCCCCACCTCACCCCCTGGATAGCCCCCCTGGACATCCCCTACCCCCTTAGACAACCCTCCAACCCCCAAGATAGCCCCCTCCCACCTAGACACCCCTCCTACATGGATAACCCCCACCCCCTGGACACCCCCACCCCTTGGACAACACCCACCCCCTTGAACACCCCCACCCCCTCGACACCCCTACCCCCTTGAACATCCCCCACCCCCTGATCATCTCCCACCCCTTGTACACCCTTAACCCCTTGGACACCCCTGCCCCCTGGACACCCCACCCCCTGGACACCCCTACCCCCCTTGGACAGCCCCCACCCCATGGACACCCCCACCCATAGACATACCCCACCCCCTAGAAAACCCCCAACCCCTCGACACCCCCACCCCATGGACAACCCCCACCCTTTGAACAAACCCCCTCCCTGGACAGTGCCCCCCACTCCACCTGGACACCCCTACCCTCATGGACAACCCCCCTGGAAAACCCCCACCCCTCTGGACACCTCCTCCCCCATGGACAACCCTCACCCCTGGATACCCCTACACCCTTGGATAACCCTCCCCCACCCCTTGGACACCCCCACCCACTAGACAAAGCTACCCCCTTGGACAACCCCACTCCCTGGACAACCCCCACCCCCCATAGACAACCCCTACCTCCTTGGATAGACCCCCACCCCTGGACACCCCCACCCCTGGACACCCCCTACCCCCTGGATATCCCCCACCCCCTTGGACACCCCCACCCCACATGGACACCCCGACCCCCTAGAAACCCCCACCCCCTAGACACCCCGACCCCCTGGACATCCCCTACCCCCTTGGACAACCCCCACACCCTTGGACACCCCTACCCCATAGGACAACCCCACCCCCTTGGATAGACCCACTCCCCTAGACACCCCCTCCCCCATGGACAACCCCCACCCCTAGACACCCTACCCCCTTGGACAACCCCAACCTCCTGGACACCCCCACCCCATGGACACCTATACCCCCTTGGATATCCCCCACCCCACCTGGACACCCCCTACCACCTTAGACATCCCCCACCCCCTAGACACCCCCACCCTCTGGACACCTCCTACCCCCTTGGACAACCCCCACTCCCCCGGGACATCCCCCACTCCCATGGACACCCACACCCCCATGGACAGCCCCACCCCCATGGACAACCCCCCCATGGACACCCCCACCCCCTTAGACAGCCCCCACCCCCTTGGACAGCCCCCACCCCCTGGACACCCGCACCCCCTTGGACACCCCCCACACCCCCTAGACACCCCCTGGACACCCCCACCCCTTAGACACCCCCACACCATGGACAACCCCTACCCCTGGAAACACCCTACCCCCTTGAAAATCCCCCCACCCCTGGACACCCCACCCCCATGGACACACCCACCCCCATGGACACCCCATACCCCCTTGGACAACCCCCACCCCTTGGACACCCCCACACCCTGGACACCCCCACCCCCTTGGACAACCCCCACCCCTGGATAGTCCCCACCCCCTGGACACCCCTACCCCCTAGGACATCCCCCACCCTCATTGGACAATCCCCACCCCCTAGATACCCCTTCCCCCATGGACAACCCCCGCCCCTTGGACACCCTACCCCTTGGACAACCCCCCCCCCCACCCCTTGGACACCCCCACCCCCTGGACACCCCCACCCCCTTGGAGAGCCCCCACCCCCTGACACCCCCTACCCCCTTAGACTTCCCCCACCCCCTAGACACCCCCACCCCCTGGACACCCCTACCCCCTTGGACAACCCCACCCTTAGATACCCCCACACCCCCTAGACACCCCTACCTCCTTGGACATCCCCCACCCCCTAGACACTCCCACCCCTTGGACACCCCCACCCCCCAGACACCCCCACCCCCATAGACAATCCCCACCCCATGGTCAACCCCCACCCCCTGGACAACCCCCCACCCCCCTAGACAGCCCCCACCAATCTGGACACCCCAACCCCTTGGACAACCCCCACACCCCCTTGGACACCCCCTAGACACCCCCACCCCCTAGACACACCACCCCCTTGGACAACCACCACACCCCCTGAACACCCTCTTGGACACCCCACCACCATGGACATCCCCCCACCCCCTGGACACCCCCACCCCCGGACAGCCCCCAAACCTCTTTGGACACCCCCACCCCCTTGGACACCCCCCCAGACCCCCACCCCCTTGGACACCACACCCCCATGGATAACCCCCACCACTAGACATACCCCACCCCCTGGATACCCCCACCCCACCCTCTTGGACAACCCCCAACCCCCTGGACAACCCCCACCCCCTTGGACACACCCACCACCCATGGAAAACCACCACCACCCATGGACTCCCCCACTCCCCCTAGACACCCCCACCCCATGGACACCCGCACCCCCTTGGACATCCCCCCTCACATAACCAAAACATGAAATATATAAATATAGAATGATAGATAAATATCACATAACCACAACATGAAATATATAAATATATAATGATAGATAATATCAAATCACCTCAAATAATTTCACTAACCATTATATAAAGGATATGGATGGAGGATATAGAGCCCATAATAATAGGATGATAGTTCCAAGGGTGTTGGGTATTTTTAGGTGTTTCTATTTTGGTTTCAGTGTCATTCTATATATTGTATCCATGAGTGTTTTTTTGAATTTTATACATTGTATCGTGGGTATGAGTTTTTTTTTGAATAATTGATTTTCAAGTGTTAGATAATTATCGTATATTTTCTTTGTTGTATATTCAGGTGTTGAATCATATATTTTTCATAGGGGAGGCAAGAGGGGATGTAGGTTGCTGTGTAATTCGACAGAGGGTAGGCTTGCTATGTAATTCTGTATAGGGTAGGCAAGGGAAGGGTGTTGTTGTTGCAATATAATTCTAGGTAAGAGGGAAGGCTACTGTTGTGTAATCCCAGAGTAGTATATACCAATAGTTTATAAACCGTTGGTAAAAATTTGAATAAATCTTCTATACCAACAGTTTTATCTGAACCATTGGTAAAACACTATTACAACAATTCAAAAACCGTTGGTATATAGGTTCTACATATAATATATACCAATGGTTATAGGAAAACCATTGGTAAACCAATATACCAATAGTTTTTATACTGTTGGTATAGGTTGTAGAGTTACATTTACCAATAGTTACAAACTGTTGGTACTTCTGTATTGAAATGGTTGGCCAAATCCATAGGGTAATTGGATTTTTTATGAGTTTAAGCCAACAGTTTCCTTGAAACCGTTGGTATAAGGATATCCCCATGGCTTAACACCCAACGGTTTGGAAAACTATTGGTATAACATATACCAATGGTTTGACAGCCTATCCCAACAGTTTTAAACTGTTGGGAAATCCTTGGTTTCCAGCAGTGAACATCGAGTCGATATAGAGTGTTGATAGTTCAACAAATAAATGTAATAAAAATCATTATAAAATTGACATTTAGGATTTTTTTAAAACTTTTGGATGTGTAGGAATCATCCACACCTCAATCCGACACATGGTGTGACTAGTATGACTCGAATTGCTATTTTTAATTAAAATTGACATTAATTTTAATAAAAAAGATAACTGAAATACTCAAAATTGAGAAAAAAATCATATTGTTTTGATACTTTAGGAAAATGATCCATAAGTCATTTATGACATGTAATAATCAACCACACCTCAATCTGATACATGATGTGCCCGGTATGATGAAATGTGTCCGTTATCAGTTTAAAATAGACATTTTAGTTTAGAAAGTGTCACTCATTGAAAACCAATAAAACATTCTTGTATTTTCTTGATAATTTAGGATAATGATTCATAAGTCATTTTTGACATGTAGGAATTGGTCTAACCTAAAACTGATACATGATGTGATTAGTATGATTCAAAGTGTGTGTCTCTAGTTTAAAATGATATTTTAGTAAAAAAGACAAGTGACGTACTCAAAGCCAAGAAAACACATTTAGATTGTTTTTATACTTTAGGAAAAAATTCATAAGGATTTGAGATGTGTAGGAATTAGTTGCACCTCAATCCGACACACAGTGTGGCTGGTATGACTCAAAGTACGTCTTTTTATTTAAAATGGACAATGATTTTAGTAAAAAAGACAACATGACTACTCAATAACGAGCAAAAACAATATTATTATTTTTATACTTTACTAAAATGATTCATAAGTCATTTGTGATGTTTAGGAATGATCCACACTCCAATCTGATACATGATGTTTTTGGTATAACTCAAAGTGTCTGTTATTAGTTTAAAATCGATATTTTAGTTCAAAAAGTGTCACTCACCAAAAACCAATCAAACACACTCTTATTTTTTTGATAATTTAGGAAAAAAATTCCTAATTCATTTTTTACATGTAGGAACTAGTTTCACATCAAACCGATACACGATGTGATCAGTATGAGTCAAAGTGCATGTTTTCAGTTTAAAATGGAATTTTAGTAAAAAAGACAACTATCATACTCAAAACTGATAAAATATATTCATACTGTTTTGATAATTTATAAAAACAATACATAATTCATTTGAGATATGTAGGAATCATCCCAAAATCAATATGATGCATGGTGTGTCTGATATGACTCCAAATACATCTTTTTATTTAAAATTGACATCAATTTTAGTGAAATAGACAACTGACCTACTCAAAACTGAGAAAATAACTTCATATTGTTTTGTTACTTTACAGAAATAATCCATAAGTTATTTTTTACATGTAGAAATTGTTTTCACCTCAATCTAATACACGATGTGCCTGATATGACTCAATGTGTCCATTATCAGTTTAAAATCGACATTTTAGTACAAAAAGTGTCACTGAAAACTAATAAAACAAGCTTAAATTTTATTTATAATTTATAAAAACTATTCATAAGTCATTTTTGATGTGTAGAAATTAGTTTCACATCAAACTGATACCTGATGTGATCGATATAAGTCAAAGTACGTGTTTCCAATTTAAAATGACATTTTAGTAAAAAAGACAAGTATCATACTAAAAAATGAGAAAACACATTAGGATTTTTTTAATAATTTATTAAAATGATCCATAAGTAATTTTATACGTGTATGAATCAACTGCACCTTAATCCGATGCACGGTGTGACCGGTATGACTCTAAGTGTGTCTTTTTATTTAAAATTTACATCAATTTTAGTGAAATGGACAACTGACCTACTCAAAACCAAGAAACAACATTCATATATATTTTTGATACTTTATGGAAATGATCCATAATTTATTTTTGATGTGTAGGAATCATAATCACCTCAATTTTATACACGACGTGCCTGGTACGACTCAAAGTGTCTATTATTAGTTTAAAATCGATATTTTAGTTCAAAAAGTGTCACTCACTAAGAACCAAACAAAAACACTAAAATTTTATTTATAATTTAGTAAAATTATTCATAAGTCATTTGTGATATTTAGGAATTGGTTTCATGTCAAACTGATACACGATGCAATCGGTATGATTCAAAGTGCGTGTTTCCAGTTTAAAATGACATTTTAGTAAAAAAGACAAGTGACATACTCAAAACTGATAAAACACATTTGGATTTGTTTTTATACTTTAGGAAAATGATTCATAAGTCATTTTATAAGTTTATAAATCATACGAACCTCAATCCAATTCATGGTGTGACCGGTATGACTCAAAGTGCATCTTTTTATTTAAAATTGACATCAATTTTAGTAAAACGGAAAACTAACCTACTCAAAATTGAGAAAACACATTAAAATTATTTTTATAATTTATGGAAATGATCCTTAAGTCATTTGTGACTTGTAGTAATTATCCTCACCTCAATCTGATACATTATGTTCCCAATATGACTCAAAGTGTTCGTTATCAGTTTAAAATCGTCATTTTAGTTCAAAAAGTACCACTCACTAAAAACTGATAAAAATTGCTATAATTTTCTTAATAATTTAGAAAAACAATTCATAATTTATTTTTGATATGTAAGTATTAGTATTATGTAAAATCGATACATGATGTGATCGGTATAAGTCAAAGTGCATGTTTCCAGTTTAAAATGACATTTCAGTAAAAAAGAAAAGTGACATGCTCAAAATCAAGAAAATACATTCAGATTGTGTTTGATATTTTAGGAAAACAATCCATAAGTCATTTGAGATGTTTAGGAATCATCCTCACCTCAATATTATGCATGATGTGTCCATTATGACTTAAAGTGCATCTTTTCAATATACAAGTGTCATTTTAGTTTAAAATGTACATCACATCACCAAAACTGAGAAAATGAGCCTAGATTGTTTTCTCATCATTCTATCTGCCATTACTTAATTGATTTACTTATTATTTTTATAGTATACTTATTTATATTACATTTTTCAGGTAGTGGTAATAAACAAACAAAAACCTACCTAAATGCGTATGGGGAGGCTCCAAAACGAGACCTCACAAACACCACCCATCACAACCGGACTTCTAAAACAATTTTTATTTTATTATTTATTTTATTATTATTTTTTAAATATTTGTCAAAGTGAAATCTGAGCTCGATTTAAATTTTACATTCTGCTGATAAATGAATATTTTGGGCTTGGCGGCGTCCAACACACGGGCGGGGGACGGTCAAAGCCGCATGACTTTTCCAAATTATTGCACAGCCTACCAGTGCACGATTAACTAATTAATTAAAAAGTAAAAGATAAATAGAAAAAAATAAAACTAGAATGATAATGATAATTAAGTATTATTTTAATGATAATAATAAAAATGTTAATATTTAAGAATATTAATATTATTATCATCATGGCTAACATTTCATTAAGAATATTATTATCATTATTTACTTTTTATTAAGTTTTTGTTATTACTATTATTATTATTATTATTATTTGTGATAGGATATTAATATAATTATTAATATTATTAATATGTTAATTATTATTATTATTATTATCAGTATATTGTTTATACTATTATTAATAATTAGTATTATTATTATATTTAAGTTGATTCAGTTTTTTTAGGGTCTTTATTTCATTTTTTTCCTTTTATTTTCTTTTTTATTTTTTTTCTCTCTTATTCCTCCCCCCTCTCTTATTGCATTGTGCTATAGGCCCCACTTTCCCCCTGGATCGTAGTGCACACCCTCTCCCATAAAACCCTACCTCGTGCCACCCCCATGTCCTGCCTCTTCCCCGAAAACCCATCGTCACCCCTCCCCTCTGGCTCTTGTCTGGCACCGCCCTCGGCCAACCCCTCCTACCCAGCTCATCGCCTCCCCCCTTGAACCAGACTCATGCTACAACACCCCCCCCCCCCCAACTGGCTACTCATACCACACCTTCTCCATGGTTTCTGACCTCCTCTTCTTTCAGAAAATCATGGCCAAACACCCTCTCGAGGGCCATCCCTCCTTGTGCGACCCAACAGAAAGCCTCGTACCTCCTTGTGCGAACCCACCTACCACTCTTCAGGTAGTCGCGCCTCCTCCTTTTGGCGACCGTCACTTTGGTTAAATCCCCTTCCTCAATCTAGGGGTTTTCTTTCAATTTAATGTGGTTCAGTTAGGGTTAAGGGTTTAATTTTGTTGTTTTGGGTGAATTTTCTTTGTTTAGGGTTTGTCTTGGCTCCCATGTAGTGTGGTTGAGGTGAGGATGGATTCCACCACACTTTTTTGGAAAATTCTTTACCTGAGGTAGGTGGTTCCTTGCCTTAACATTAATTGATAATTTTATTGTGCTTGTTTAAATTTATGAAAGTGTTATATGGTTTTATTACTTAGTGTGAATTATATTTTTAGGGTGTTTAACATGTTTATGTGTTGTGAATAGAGTTTATAACGAAAACGACTATGTTTTGTATGGGAAAATTAGTGTGTTTTTTTTATAAAAAATGTTTTATGGGTTGATTATTGGGTGCAGAATATGTTTTAGTGTGGTGATTTTGTCTGTTTAGTTTTAAAGTGACATTACTTTTATGTGAAACTAGGTGTGTCTTGGTGTAAACTTTGGTTTCACCATTTGTGGATGTTTTATAAATTATTTAAATGGTCTATGACCTTAATTATGTGGTTCATGTGTTGTTTTTTAAGTGGTTTGTGTGTTTAAATGTTGGGAATGGATTTTTAATATAGGTATTGGCTGTGTTTTGGTGTGGGCTTTGGTGCAATGTTTTTCAAAACGGGTTTTAGGGATTGTTTGGATGGTGCGAACTATGTTTTCAAGGGTATTTGAGATGTGTATGTTTAAATGTGGATTTTCAATGAGTTGCAAATCATTTTGGGTGTGTCGGCCTTGTTTTTAAATTGTGTAAATAATTTATTAGATTGTGTTTGTTAAGAGAATTATATTTTGGAAAGGTATTTTGGTGTGTGTGTGTGTTTTTAAATGGTGTTTGGGTATGCTAGTGGTGGATTTTGTGTGTAATGTCTTGTTTGGTTTGTGATATGTGAAAGTGATACATTATGTCAGTGTGTAACTTGGTTGAGCACAAGGGAAAACCCCAAGTACCTAGGTGGGAAAATTAGGACTAGTACGTTAGATGATACATAAGGGGTTTGTCCCGGTCTCATCTAGCAGGATTGACATTACAACACTAACTAAACTTTTGTGATGATTGGAGACCACTAGGTTATGGATGTGTTTCCCTACTAGTGGCTCATGCATGAGAACGTAGATCATTGTGGTTCCTATTCCATGCTAACACCGAGGTACTATGTCTCTAGTTTCCCATGCATACTAGCTACCTTAGGGGATTTACCCACTGTGCTCTACTATTCATGATGTGGTGCCTTCTATCAGCATACAGAAGACCACTTGAGTATGTGTGTGTTCTTTATATATTTTCTCTTCCATTTTAAAGTATTTTTTTTGTGAAATAGTTTTTCTTAAAACATTATTTTCTTTTTTTTACTTTCATCTTGTAAATATTTTCCTTAAAAGCATTTTAAAGGTTTGATTCTAAATAAGCATGTTTAATTATCTCTTTGATGTTGTAGCATTGAGCCTCTTTATTGGGTGGCATCCTACTGGGATCTTGGCTCACACCATACATACACCTTTAGGTTTATGTAGACCTTGTTCTTTATGTATTCCAAGTTGAGGCGTCGTTCTTAGCGATGGTGGTTCGGGTTGTCGATTGTCTTTTCATGCAGGTTAAACAATGATGGTTTGAGGAGGTGGTACCTCATGTTGCATAAAGGTTTAGGTAGATGTTTTAGTTTTCTCTTCGATTTAGTCTTATTTTTATTTTGGGTTAAGTTGTAAACTTTAAATCTGGCCAAATGTTAAGGTCTTGTTTGGTTATGATTTTCCAGATTTTGACAATTAATTTGTTGGTTGTTTTATTGTCTCATGTTTTGGGTAAATCGTTCCCTTGTATTATTTTGAAACTCATGCACTTTTACCAGACCACGGGGATTGGTAATTCCCTTAGGGTCTTTCCACGGACCAAGTCAGGCACCGAGTCAGACACTTGTGCCACCCTGTGGGGATCGGGAACGCCCTTCACGTCTTTCCGCAAACTGAGTCGGGCACCGGGTCAGATGGAGACCCGATTTGGTTTGTGAAAAAATGGTATCAGATCAGGTTATTCTCTTTTTGTTCTTTTCCTTAGAAAAGAGTCAAGATATATTGAAGCTAGGTTTTTTAGGACTTAGCGACTTGGCTACAAGTAAGGTGTCTGGCCAGCACACCTCGTGACAGAACTTGAGTTACCAGGGTAAGTTGAGGTTTGTCTGAGTCCTTGGTCCTTGTAGTTAATCTTGATTAGGGAAAATTAAAAGGTAATAGGGTTAGTGGTCCCAGTGATCTCGTAAGGTCTGATAAGACATGTGGAGCCAGGGACGTTATCCTAGAATACTCTCAGTAGCGGTGGCATGAATAACGTATGGCCGCCAACCATATGTCCCAGTCACCTGCTGACACTAGTTTTCTCTTGCATCGTTACTCGTCTCTTTGTTTTGGAATCGTGGAAATTTGGTTTTTAAGTAAAAATTATTTGGTTTTGGAAATTGTTTTGAAATGAAATGCTTTAAAAAGAGGCTAATATGTAAGGTTTGAAAAGTGTGGGTTGAGTATTTTGGTTTTGGAAAATGGAAAGGGTTTGATTTTGATCCTTGGTGTTCTCATAGGAAACCACATTCATGAGTATATATGGGAAGAGAAATGGTTAATGGTATGAGTAGATGGGTGCCTGGATGGACATGAGGTGGGTGTCAGTGTCACACAAGAACATGCATGTGTGAGGCCCATGGGACACCATTAGTGTTTGTGCAACCCACCAGCTTAGTTTATTTTCAAAAAGTTGTGTTAAAGGAAAAATTTGGTGTTTCAATAACCCGTGATTTTGTGGTGTATCCTTGTATTTTGGAAATGTTGTATGTGTGGTGTTCCGAGCCGAGAATCCTTTTTGGCTAATTTTTGTCTTAAGTTCAAATTCTTATTGGTAGGTTGGTGTGAAAGTGTGTGGTTAGTGGATCCTTTTGAAAAGTGCTTCGGGAATCCCTTGCAGTGGTTTTTACTACACATTCAGTGTTCACTTTCAGTATTTCTTGTCCATTGGACCAGTTTTATTGGGTCCATGGTTCTCTTTCTTGACTAGTGTACACCCCCAAAATTCATTAACATGCGATTGAAGTGTGGTCACAGTAAATTCACCATTGACCAACCCTCCAGTTGATTAAAGTAATCAATATACCATTTGAGTGATAGTAATAATTATACCCCTTATCCTTTTTGGTTAATAGGATACTCTTGCAGAGGGATGATAGATGGGAGGGGAGTTGAAGGGAGTTTTGGTCTCTTTGTGTTGTCCAAGTCATCGGGTATGAAGTTTGACACTGTTGTGTCTGAAGGTCCCCCTAGAAACGGTGAAAGGAATTCCAGAAGGGAAGGGTGAAGGAGGTTCAGAGTTATCAGTGTTGACCAATGTCTTGAAAGGATTGTAGTGCTTTCATCGGCTACAGGGGTCATGTTTGGTGGCGTCTTGCAGAGTGATTTCTCTTAGAAGATTAAGGGTGGATTTAGTATAATCCTTTGGGAATCCCTGTTTTCATGGGAGTGTGTCCTACTCTTAGGGAGTTCTAATTTTTATGTTCAAAGGAGAGTGTTTTTCATGCATCTTTCTATATTAAGTTTCTTGGTTAAGGTGAAGAGGTGACACACGTGCACCCTCTAAACCCCTATTTTGGTGTATGTGCCGTGAGGGAGTAATTGGATGTCGTGGTGTGTTGTGTTAGTTGGTGTTGTCTCAATTGCGGTGTGGTAGTGTGTGGAACCAAAAAAAGAAGGTCTGTTCGGGAGTCTTCGATGCCTGACTGTGAGATAGAAGATGCTTTGAACATCAGGGCTGCAGCTATAGGCCTCAGAGTGAAGCTGGTGCGTGGTCAAGAACCCTAGGAGTGTATGGGAACCCAAATTTATTTCTGTCATTGAAATTGAAGGTAAAGTCAGTTTAAATTGTTTTCTATAGTTATTCCATTCCGAATGACCCGTTTGGGTGTGTGAGGTTTCCAATGGAAATGAGGAAGTATGGTCAGCTCATTAGCTTAAAGTCTTGGTGGTTGTGTCCCACCGGATGTAATCTCTTTTAGTGGTTCTTATGGGGTCTGTTTGGGGAAATCAGAATCAATTTTGATTAGTTCTCATCCAGGGATTTGAAGAAGATAGTTTACCTTTAGTTAGGGTTTTGACACCCTGGTAGTTGGGGCCTTCCCTTCCCTCCCCTTATGGTGGGGTGTTTGGTCACTGTTAGGAAAATTTTCAAAGTTCATGTATCTTTCGTTAGTCGTAATGGTGGGGAGACTCATGGAGGGTCTCACTCAAATGTATCTAGAATGAATTGGTATTGGAATTTTTCATAATGGTGGGGAGTCTGTTCAGGCCTCCCTGTGTCGGTTTTCAAGTCTCGTCTCGGCGTTGGTAAGTTTCTAATGGTGGGGAGCCCCTTCGGGCTTTCCCATGTTGGCCTTTTAGTTTTGTTTCTAGAGATGACTTGGTGGTAGGTGATAAAAGTGTCCCTTGGACGTGGTTGGTCTTTTTTGTTCATTCCAGTCAAATGGCGTGGTTTTTGTTTAATGGTGCTTGAGTTGTTTCAGTTTGTGAAGTTAGTTTCTATGGGTGTGAGAGTTCCTTTCTTTAATCAATCAACTGGGGGTGTTCTAGCTCTTTGGGGCAGGTGACACATAGTGAAAAGTATTTTTACTGGTTTCTTGAGGTTTTCATTTAGGTCACTTTATATGATCACGGTGCAGTTACTTCTCTTCACATGTTTTTTTTGTAGAGATCCTATTCGAACATTAAGGGTGTATTAATTTTTCTTTGGGGTTCATCCTTAGTCGTGGCTTTCTGGGGACGGAAAGTGTTATGGTGGGGAGAATTGTCACACCAGGACTTCTAAAACAATTTTTATTTTATAACTTATATTTTCTTTTGTAAATATTTGTTGAAGTGCATGCCGAGCCCGATTAAAATTTTACATTCTATTGATAAATGAATATTTTGGGCTTGGAAGCGTTTGACACATGGGCGGGGGATGGTCAAAGCCGCACAACTTTTCCAAATTACCACACGGCCCGCCGGTGCGCCGTTAACTAATTAATTTAAAATTAAAAGATAAAGTAAAAAAATAAAACTAGAATGATAAATCTAATTAAATATTATTTAATGATAATAAAAAAATGTTAATATTTAAGAATATTATTATTATTATTATTATCATCTTGGTTAAAATTTCATTAAGGATATTATTATTATTATTATTTACTTTTTATTAAGTTGTTTTTATTACTATTATTAATATTATTTTTTATTAGGATATTAATATAATTATTAATATTATTTATTTATTTATTATTATTATTATTATCAGTATTATTGTTTATATTATTATTACTAATTAGTATTATTATTATATTTAAGTTGATTTAGTTTTTTTAGGGTCTTTATTTCATTTTTTCCTTTTATTTTCTTTTTATTTTTTTCTCTCTTCTTCCTCCCCCCTCTCTTGTTGCATCACACTACAACCCCTCCTTCCCCCTGGGTCACGGTACATACCCCCTCCCCTAAAACCCTACCTTAAGCTGCCCCACGACCTGCCTCTTCCCTGGAAATCTGCCATCATCCCTCCCCTCCGACTCCTATCCGGTTCCGCCCTTGGCCTGCCCCTGCTACCCAGCTCACCACCTCCCCCCTAAAATTGGACTCGTGCCACGCCACCCTCTCGTTCGGCTGCTCGTGCCGCACCTTCCTCATGGTCACCGACCACATCCTCTTTCAAAAAATCCTGGCTAAACACCCACCTGTGGGCTATCCCTCCTTGTGCGACCCAATGGCTAGCTCTATGCCTCCTTGTGTGAACCCGCCAACCCCTCTTCAAAAATACACACCTCCTCCTTTCGGTGGCCTGCACTTTGGGTAAATCCCCTTCCTCTATCTAGGGGTTTTCTTTCAATTTAATGTGGTTCAGTTAGGGTTAAGGGTTTAATTTTTTTTGAGTGATTTTTCCTTGTTTAGGGTTCATCTTGGATCCCTTGTAGTGTGGTTGAGATGCAAATCGATTCCAAACCACTTTTTAGGAAAATTCTTCACCTGAGGTAGGTGGTTCCTTGCCTTAACATTAATTGATAATTTTATTGTTCTTGTTTAAATTTATGAAAGTGTTATATGGTTTCATTACTTAGTGTGAATTATATTTTCAAGGTGTTTGACATGTTTATGTGTTGATAATTGAGTTTATAATGAATGCGACTATATTTAGTGCGGGAAAATTGGTGTGTTGTTTTATAAAAAATGTTTTATGGGTTGGTTGTTGGGTTTGGAATATGTTTTAGTGTGGTGATGTTGTGTGTTTAGTTTTAAAGTGGCATTATTTTTATGTGAAACTGTGTGTGTCTTGGTGTAAACTTTGGTTTCACCATTTGTGGATGTTTTATAAATTATTCAAATGGTTTATAACATTAATTATGTGGTGTGTGAGGTGTTTTTGAAGTAGTTTATGTATTTAAAGGTTTGGATTGGATTTTTAATATATGGATTGGTTATGTTTTTGGTGTGGGATTTGGTGAAATGTTTTTCAAAACGGGGTTTAGGTATTGTTTGGATGGAACAAACTATTTTTCAAGGGTATTTGAGATGTGTATGTTTAAATGTAGATTTTAAATTAGTTGCGAATCATTTTGGGCTTGTCAACCTTGTTTTTCAATTGTGTAAATAATTTATGAGATTGTGTTTGTTAAGAAAATTATATTTTGGAAAGGTATTTTGGTGTGTGTGTGTGTTTTTAAAATGGTGTTTGGGTATGAAAGTGGTGGATTTTTTGGGTAATGTCTTGTTTCATTTGTGATTCGTGAAAGTGATACATTATGTGAGTGTGGAACTTGGTTGAGCACAAGGGAAAACCCTAAGTACCTAGGTGGGCGGATTAGGACTAGTACACTAGATGATACGTAAGGGGTTCCTCCCCGTCTCATGTAACAGGATTGTCGTTACAATACTAACTAAACTTTAGTGGTGATTGGAGACCACTAGGTTGTGGATGTGTTTCCCTACTAGTGGATCGTGCACGAGAACATAGATCATTGTGGTTACTATTCCACATTTACACCGAATTATGATGTCTCTAGAGTCCCATGCATACTAGCTACCTTAGGGAATTTACCCATAGTGCTCTACTATTCATGACGTGGTGCCTTCTGTCAGCATACAATGGACCACTTGAGTATGTGTGTTTTCTTTATGAATTTTCTCTTCCATTTTAAATTAGTTTTTTGTTAAATGGTTTTTCTTCAAACATTCTTTTCCTTTTTTACTTTCATCTTGTAAATTTTTTCCTTAATAGTATTTTAAAAGTATGGTTTTAAATAACCATGTTTAATTATATCTTTGATGTTGTGTCATGGAGCCTCTTTATTAGGTGGTATCCTACTAGGCTCTTGGATCACACCCAACATACACCTTTAGGTGTATGTAGACCTTGTTCTTTGTGTATTCCAGGTTGAGGTGTCCTGATTAGTGATGGTGGTTCGACTTGTAGATGGTCTTCCCATGCATGTTTTATGATGGTACTTTGAGGAGGTGGCATATCATGTTACATGAAGGTTCAGGTTGATGTTTTGGTTTTCTATTCATTGTAGACTTCTTTTCATTTTGGTTTAAGTTGTAAACTTTAAATCTGGTCAAATTTTAAGGGCTTGTTTGGTTCTCTTTTTTCAGCTTTTTTCTACTAATTTGTTGGCTATTTTATGGTCTCATGTTTTGGGTAAATTGTTATCTTGTATTATTTTGATACCCGGGCACTTGTGCCAACCCGTGGGGATCAGGAACACCTTTCAAGTATTGCCGCAGAATGAGTCAGGCACTAGGTCAAGCACTTGTGCCAACCTGTGGGGATCGAGAATGCCCTTTGAGTCTTGCTTCATACTGAGTCAAGAACCGGGTTAGATGGATACTCAGCTTGGTTTGTGAAAAAATGGTATGAGAGAAGGTTATGATCATATGGGTCTTTTCCTTAGGAAAGAGTCAAGATAGACCAAATCTAGGTTTTTCGGGACTCGACGACCTGACTACGAGTAAGGTTCCAGACCAGCACACCTCGTGGAGGGACTCGAGTTACCAGGGTAAGTTGAGGTTTATCTCATTCCTTGGTCCTTGTGGTTAATCTTGTTTAGGGGAAATGAAAATGGAGTTGGGTCAATGATCCCAGTGATCTTGTAGGGTCTGGAAATCCATGTGGAGCTGGGGATGTTGTCCTAGAATACTCTCCCTGGCGATGGTGTGAATGGCGTATGGCTACCAACCATATGTCATAGTCACCTGCTGAAACTAGTTTCCTCTTGCATCATTCCTCATCTCTTTGTTTTGGAATCGTGGAAATTTGTTTTTTAAGTAAAAATGATTTGGTCTTGTAAATTCTTTTGAAATAAAGTGATTTAAAAATAAATTTATGTGCAATGTTTGAAAAGTATGGGTTGATGTTTTGGTTTTGAAAAATGGAAAGGGTCTGGTTTTGATCCTTAGTGTTCTCATAGAAAACTACATGCATGGGTATATATGGAAAGAGAAATGGTTAATGGTATGATCGAATGAGTTCTTAGATGGACATGAGGTGGGTGCTGGTGTGGCATAGAAACATGCATGTGTGAGGCCCATGGGACACTGATTGTGTTTCTACAGCCCACCATCTTCATTTATTTTCAAAAAGTTGTGTTATAGGATAAAATTTTGTGTTTTAATAACCGGTGATCATGTTGCTGTCCTTGTATTTTGGAAATGTTGTATGTGAGGCGTTTCAATCCGAGAATCCTTTTTGGCTGATTTGTGTCTTCAGTTTGAATTCATATTGGTAGGTTGGTGTGAAAGTGTGTGGTTAGTGGATCCTTTTGAAAAGTGCTTCGAGAAGCCCTTATAGTGGTTCACCCTACTCATTCAGTGTTCTCTTTTTGTATGTCTTGGAAATTGGACTAGTTTAATTAGGTCCATGGTTCTCTTTCTTAACTAGTGTACACCCCAAAAGGCATTAACATGTGATTGAAGCGCAGTCACAGGAAATTCGCCATTGGACAACCCTCTAATTGATTAAAGTAAGGACTCTCCATTTTGAGTGATAGTGTTAAGTCTATCCCGTATCCTTTTCGGTTAAGCTAATTCTCTCATAGCGGAATGGCAGATGCAAGGGGAGTTGAAGGAAGTTTTGGTCTCTTTGAGTTGTCTAAGTCATCGGGTATGAATTTTGACACCGTTGTGTCTAAAGGTCCCGCCTAGAAACAGTGAAAGGAATTTCAGCAGGGAAGGGTGAAGGTGGTTCAGAGTTATCGGTACTGACCAATGTCTTGAAAGGCTTGTAGTTCTTTCATCAGCAGCAAGGTTCATGTTTGGTGGTGTCTTGCAGTGTGAGTTCTCTTTGAAGATAAAGGGTGGATTTCGTAGAATCCATTGAGAATCCCTGTTTTCATTGGAGTGTGTCCTCCTCTTAGGGAGTTCTAATTTTCCTGTTCAAAGGGGAGTGTTTTTTGTGTGTCTTTTCTTCTTATGCTTCTTGGTTAAGGTGAATATGTAATGAACGTTCACCATCTAAACCCTTGTTTTGGTGGGTCTACTACGAGGGAGTAATTGGATGTCATAGTGTGTTGTGTTAATTAGTGTTGTCTCAGTTTTAGTGTAGTATCTTGTGGCACTAAAAGGATAATATCCATTTGGGAGTCTTCAATGACTGACTACGAGGCATGAGATGCTTCAAGCATCAGGGCTTTAGCCACAGGCCTTGAAGTTAAGCTTGCGCATGGTCAAGAACCCTAGGAGCATATGTGAACCTGAATTTATTTCTGTCATCGGTATTGAAGGTGAAGGTAGTTTAATTTTTTTTTTGTGGTTGATCCGATCTGAACAACCCGTTTGGGTGCATGAGGTTTCATGTGGCTATGAGGAAGCATGGTCGTCTCGTTACCTTAATGTCCTGGTGGTTGTGTCCCACCAAATGTAATCTCTTTTAGTGGTTATGATGGGGTCTGTTTAGGGAAATCAGACTCAATTTTGATTAGTGATCATCCAGGGATGTGAATTAGTTGGTTTACCTTTGATTGGGGTTCTGAAGACCCAGTAGTTGGGGTGTTCCCTACCTACCCTTTGTGGTGGGGTGTTTGGTCATTGTCAGGAATTTTTTTGAAGTTCCTGTGACTTTCGTCAGTTCTAATGGCAGGGAGACCCACAACGGGTCTCACTCATATTTATCTGGAATGAATCGGTGTTGGCCTTTTTCATAATTATGAGGAGTCCGCTCGGGCCTCCACATGTCATTTTTCATGTCTCATCTCGGTGTTGGTAAGTTTATAATGGTGGGAATCCCCTTCGGGCTTTCCCATGTTGGCCTTTTAGTTCTATTCCTAGAGATGACTTGGCGGTAGGTGATAAAAGTGTCCCTTGGACATGGTTAGTTTTATTTTTTCCTTCTAGTCAAATAGAATGGTTTCTGTTTAATGGTGCTTGAGGTGTTTCAGTTTGTGGAGCTAGTTTCTGTGGGTGTGAGATTTTTTTTCCTTAATCAATCAACTGGGGGTGTTCTAGCTCTTTGGGATTGGTGACACATAGCAAAAAGTATTTTAATGGGTTTCTTGAGGTTTTCATTTAGGTCACTTTCTTTGAGCATGGTGTGGTTTCCTCTTTTTACATTTTTTTCATAGGTATCCTCTTTGAACCT
This sequence comes from Viscum album, assembly GCA_963277665.1. NCBI lineage: Eukaryota > Viridiplantae > Streptophyta > Magnoliopsida > Santalales > Viscaceae > Viscum > Viscum album. Next base: position 208,078 of record CAUJRU010001033.1, on the reverse strand, counting down.
TACGGGGGTATTGGTTTCTGCTTTGGGGTTCAACCTTAGTTATGGATTTCCAAGGATAAAAAATGTTATGGTGGGGAGAATTGTCACACGTGGACTTCTAAAACAATTTTTATTTTATTATTTTTATTATTTTTATTTTGTTTTGTAAATCTTTTTAGAAGTGTGATCTCAGCCCAATTGAAATTTTACATTCTGCTGATAAATGAATATTTTGGGCTTGGCCGCGTCCAACACATAGACAGGGGATGGTTGAAGCCGCGTGACTTTTCCAAATTACCATACGGCCTGTCAGTGCGCAGTTAACTAATTAATTAAAATGTAAAAGATAAAGTGAAAAACAATTAAAAGTAGAATGATAAAGTGAATTAAGTATTGTTTTAATGATAAGAATAAAAATGTTAATATTTAAGATTATTATTATTATTATCATCATGGTTAACATTTCATTAAGGATATTATTATTATTATTATTTACTATTTATAAAGTTATTGTTATTATTATTATTATTATGTGTGTTAGGATATTAATATAATTATTAATATTATTAATATGTTAATTATTATTATTATTATTATCAGTATTATTTAATGTATTATTATTACTAATTAGTATTATTATTACATTTAAGTTGATTCAGTTTTTTAGGGTTTTTATTCCGTTTTTTCCTTTTATTTTCTTTTTTTTCACTCTTCTTCCTCCCCCTATATCTTGTTGCATGGTGCTACATGCCTCCCTTTCCCCCTGGGTCACAACGCACACCCCATCCCCTGAAACCCAACCTCGCACCGCCCCCATGGCCTAACACTTCCCATGAAACCTACCAGCACCACTCCCCTTTGTCTACCATCCGGTGCTGCCCTCGGCCAACCCCTTCTACCCAGCTCACCACCTCCCTCCTTGAACTGGACTCATGTCGCACCACCATATTGACCAGATGATCACGTTGTACCTTCCCCATGGCTGTCCTCCTCCTCCTCTTCTAACAAATCCTGACCGAACACCCTCCTGTAGGCCATCCATCGTTGTGTGACCTGTCACGACCCGACCCAACGGGGCTCAAGCCACGACACCCCAAGCCCGCCTCCAATAGGCCAGGGGCTGGCGACCAGCGCTGAGTAGGCTATCACACACATGGGAGACATTAGCCTAAGGTACTTGTACACATGCACCCACAACACCTCCATGCAACAGTGCAGAGATATAGAAACTGAAAAGTAAATGCATGCATACACTATCCCACAACCAGAGAGCAACAACAAAAGTACAAGGGCAAAACAGGGCCCACCAAAAGAAAACTACAAAGTGCGTCCAACCTACTCTGAAGAAGGGGGAACGCTGCCACAAACACCCGCCGAAAAGCTCCCTCAGCACAGCTCCGGTAAACACCCCGGTCAACTCGCTCACTAAGCTCTGCCTGCTCCGGGTCCTCCTGGGACTCCGTCGAAAGGCCTGTGGTCTGCATAAGACACAAACATGTGCGGGCAAAGCCCGTTCAGGGGTGAGTATAAACATACTCAGTAGGCACCCCAAAAACCCAAAACCCAAGGGAGTAACTGAAAGGCAACAATCTGCTCAACCTAGCCAGAGGGAACCCAGACGAGAGAGAAACTCCATCTCGTGACCATCCTCGGCTAAACACAAATAGTCATCTCAGCTCAGCTCAGGTGTACGCCCATACATACACCTTAAACAATCCATATATACTCAGCTCACGCCACAAGCCACAAGAGGTACCGACATCATCACTGGAAACTGTCCCAACCAGGAGAGTACACCACACGAACACTGTCATACCAGATGACACTCAATCCGAGAGATACAGTTCATCGGATCCCAAACAAACATCTTAGAAGCTCACCCAAGAGACCACGCTCTTCGGATAACATCACTGAGGAAACATCGCTGAAACAACATAACCACCAAACTCCTTGGATAGGGGATCGCCGCTAGGGTATGCTAGGGGATACCAAGACCCACTCCGGTATACGTAGCTCACAGATAGGGGATCACTCCCAGGGTCCGCTGGGGGATACCATGACCCGATCTGGCATACGTAGTTCTCACAGATAGGGGATCATACCCAAGATCCGTTGCGGGATACCACGACCCGATCTGGCGCTCGACAGAAACTCCACACTCAGATAGAGGATCATCATCCATATAAAGATGGTCACGACGATACCAGAACCCTATCTGGTATAACTCGCGATGTAGGGGATCAAACCGACGATGCCGCAACCCTACCGAAACCACGCGCTGAGTAGGGGATCACATAACCAACGATACCGTAACCCTACTATAAACCACATGCTGAGTAGGGGATCATATACCCGACGATGCCACAACCCTAATGAGCACAGCCCACCGCGTAGGGGATCATATTTCTGATGATGACACAAACCCTACGGGGTTAACCTGCTAGATAGGGGATCGCCGCCCGTAAATAAGCGGTCACAGCGATACCAAGAACCCGATCTAGGGTAAAGAATTCTAGAGGATTCGCTCCGGTCCACCGGAGGGATACCACAACTCTAACAGTTTAAACATCTTATCGAGAGGATCACAAACCCATACGAAGGTTGTGATGCCACACGAACCCTCGTAGGAACGAACCAAGGGAGAACCATCAACCACTGCTGGTCCAAACGTCGCTAACCCGGGCGACCCGCCACAACGCCACACTGCGCACCTCCTAGGCCAAAACCGAGGCCACCATCGCGTTCCACGCGGAAAAACACACAGGATAGGCTGTTTACTCTCCCGAAACGGAGCACTGGTGAAAAAGACACTATTCACCGTAGCTAGCTCGTGCGGGGCCCACACAACGATCCCGAAACTCACCAAGTGGACCATACCATGACGATCCCCGCGAAAAAACAAGCGGAATCGACTACTCGCTCGTCCAAAACGGACACCTAGTGAAAAAGGTACTATTCACCGAAGGCCAGCTCGGGTGGGGCCCACTCCTGGATTCCGAAACTCACCGAACAGATCGCACCACGACGATCCTCTCGGAAAACCACACAGGATCGACTATTCATCCACCAAAATCGGACTCTTGGTGCAAAAGCTGCGTTTCTCCGCAAACGCCAAAACCCAGCCTCGTGGGGCCCGCACCCCGTTCTCAGTCCCAACACCCGGAAACCATCTCAAAAAGCCCGTCGTACCATCAGGGTCTCAACGCCACTGACGACATGTCAATCAGACGCTTCGGGTAGAAGTTACAACGGCCCGAAGTCGTAAAATAATAAAATAATATTATTTAATACGACGTTTCTAGCTCCCGGGCCACGATCCCGAACCATGAAACCCTCGAACCCACACCGGAGGGTTCACCTCGTCGTCAGGGTCGCGTCGCCGCAAACGACGCGTGAATCCGGCTTTCAGTTTTCAAGATATGGGGGTTTAAAGACCCTCGTATAGTAAAAGAGGCCGGACCGGCCGCCGCCGCCGGCCCGCCCTGGTCGGCGGCTCTCCGCCGCACCCCGGCGGCTGGGCTGGCGCGCCGCCGCGGGGCGCCGACAGACCGCCGGGGGCACCCCGACGGTCCGTTTTGCGATCCGGAGGCGTCTACACGACCCTCGGGACCCGATATATACTGCTACGGCTTCAATTTGCAGAAAAACGCAGCAAAAATGGGATCGGGGGTTAAAACTCAAATCCGCCTACCTCGCTGGCGAAACGCCGATGTTCTGCCTCAGATCCGCGCTCCAGAGCTTCCACTGCGCGCTCCTGGAACGTCCGCCGTCGAATTCCGAGCTCGTGGGTGCTTTGTTTGCTCGATTCGGCGGAGCGGCGACGAAGAACGGCGAAGAACGCCGAGAGGAACGATAACGTGGGGGGGGGGGGGGGGGCGCTGATATTTATATCAGCCGCTCGCCGACGCCAAACCCGCCTCGGACCTGACGCCCGATACGAACAAAAGTAAAGTCACCCCTAGGGTAAACGCGCCGTTCTGAACGCAACGGTGGTCTCAGATTTTCCATCCGAGACTCCGTTCAGAAGTTATGTGAGCCGATGCTCGCACACTAACTTCACCACTCATTTACGAAAAATCCCCTGGTGGCGTTTCTCACCGCAGGCCCGCGCCCGCAAAGTTTACACCTCACCTAGGGTAAACGACACATTCCGGACGCAACCGTGCCCTCAGATTCCCGTTCTGAGCTACCGTTTAAGAGATATCACACCCCTGCCACGTGTATAGTATAAAAATACTTAATATTTTTATAAAATTAATTCTGGGCACACCGGGCCTCGGAATCGCACGCTGTCTTCGTGCCTAGCTCTGGAATTATTTGCAGAAATATTCCAAAGTCTGACAGGGCCAAAAACCCAAGTCTCTACATGACCCAAAGACCATCTCTGTGCCTCATTGTGCAAACCCACCAACCCCTCTTTAGGTAGCCACAGCTCCTCCTTTCAGCGGCTGCCACTTTGGGTAAACTCCTTCCACAATCTAGGAGTTTTCTATCCATTTAATGTGGTTCAGTTAGGGTTAAGGGTTTAATTTTTTGGGGTGAATTTTCCTTGTTTAGGGTCTATCTTGGCTCTCTTGTAGTGTGGGTTAGGCGTGAATGGATTCCACACCACTTTTCTGTAAAATTATTCACCCAAGGTAGGTGGTTCCTTTCCTTAACATTAATTTATAATTTTATTGTGCTTGTTTAAATTTATGAAAGTGTTATATGGTTTCATTTCTTAGTGAAAATTATATCTTCGAGGTGATTGCCATGTTTATGTGTTGAGAATAGAGTTTATAATGAAAGCAACTATGTTTTGTGTGGGAAAATTGGCATTTTGTTTTATAAAAAATGTTTTATGGGTTGGTTTTTGGGTGTGGAATATGTTTTAGTGTTGTGATGTTGTGTGTTTAGTTTTAAAGTGGGATTATTTTTATGGGAAATTGGGTGTGTCTTGGTTTAAACTTTGGTTTAACCATTTTTGGATGTTTTATAAATAATTCAAATGGTTTATGACCTTATTTATGTGGTGTGTGTGGTGTTTTTGAAGTGGTTTGTGTGTTTAGAGGTTGGGATTAGAATTTTAATATAGGGATTAGTTTTGTTTTGGTGTGGGCTTTGGTGCAATGTTTTTCAAAATGGGTTTTAGGTATTATTTGGATGGTGAAAACTATGTTTTCAAGTGTATTTGAGATGTGTATGTTTAAATGTGGATTTTCAAAGAGTTGAGAATCATTTTGGGCGTGTCATCCTTGTTTTAAAATTGTGTAAATAATTCATTAGATTGTGTTTGTTAAGAAAATTATAATTTTAAAAGGTATTTTGGAGTGTGTGTGTGTTTTTTTAAAAATGGTGTTTGGGTATGAAAGTGGTGGATTTTGTGTGTAATGTCTTGTTTGGTTTGTGATATGTGAAAGTGATACATTATGGGAGTGTGGAACTTTTTCGAGCACAAGGGAAAACCCCGAGTACCTATGTGGGTAGATTAGGACGAGTAAACTAGATGATATGTAAGGAGTTTGTCCTGGTCTTGTCTAGTAGGATTGACATTACAACACTTACTAAGCTTTTGTGACGATTGGATACCACTAGGTTATGTATGTGTTTCCCTACTAGTGGATCATATAGGATAACATAGATCATTGTGGTTCCTATGCCACATTTATACCGAGGTACAATTTCTCTAGCGTCCCACGTATACTAGTTACCTTAGGGTATTTACCCACAGTGCTCTACTATTCATGATGTGGTTCCTTTTGTCGGCATACGGAAAACCAATTGAGTATATGAGTGTTATTTATGAATTTTATCTTCCATTTTAAAGTATTTTTTGTGAAATGGTTTTTCTTCAAACATTATTTTCCTTTTTAATTTCAGCTTGTAAATGTTTTCCTTAACAATATTTTAAAAGTATGGTTTTAAAATAAGCATGTTTAATTATCTATTTGATATTCTGGGATGGAGCCTCTTTATTGTGTGGTATCCTACTGGGCTCTTGGATGACACCCTACATACACCTTTAGCTATATTTATACCTTTTTCTTTGTGTATTCCAAGTTGAGGCGTCATGTTTAGTGATGGTGGTTTGGGTTATCGATGCTCTTCCTGTGCAGGTTTGAAAATGTTGGTTTGAGGAGGTGGCACCTCATGTTTCATGAAGGTTCATGTAGATATTTTAGTTTTCTCTTCGTTGTAGTCTTCTCTGCATTTTGGGTTAATTTGTAAACTTTAAATATGGTCAAATGTTAAGGGCTTGTTTGGTTATGTTTTTCCATATTTTTTCTATTAATTTGTTGGTTGTTTTATTGTCTCATGTTTCAGTTAAATTTTTACCTTGTATTATTTTGATACCTGGTCACTTGTGCTAGCCCATGGGGATCAGAAATGCCCTTAGGGTCTTGCCACAGACTGAGTTAGGCACTGGTTCGAGCACTTGTGCCAGCTTGTGGGGATCAAAAATGGCCTTCAGGTCTTGTCACGAACCGAGCCGAGCACCGGGTCAAATGGAGACACAGATTGGTTCATGAAAAAATGGTATCAGAGTATATTATGATCTTTGGGGTATTTTCCTTAGGAAAGAGTCAAGATAGACCAAATCTAGGATTGTCGGAACTCGACGTCCTGCCTACGAGTAAGGTTCCTGGCCAACACACCTTGTGGAGGGACTCGAGTTACCAGGGTAAGTTGAGATTTATCTGATTTCTTGGTCCTTGTGGTTAATCTAGTTTAGTGGAAATGAAAAGGGAGTAGGGTCAGTGGTCCCAGTGAGATCACAAGGTCTGACAAGCCATGTGGATCTGAGGAATTTGTCCTAGAATACTCTCTATGGCGGTGGTGTGAATGGATTATGGCCACCAACCATATCTCTTAGTCACCCACTGACATTATTTTCCTCTTACATCGTTCCTCATCTCTTTGTTTTGGAATCGTGGAAATCTAGTTTTTAAGTAAAAATTATTTGGTCTTGGAAATTGTTTTGAAATGAAGCACTTTAAAAAGAAACTGATGTGTAAGGTTTGAAAAGTGTGGGTTGAATGTTTTGGTTTTGAAAAATGGAAAGGGTTTGGTTTTGATCCTTGGTGTTCTCATAGGAAACCACATGTATGGGTATATATGGAAAGAGAAATGGTTAATGGTACGAGCGGATGAGTTCCTGGATGGACATGAGGTGGGTGCTAGTGTGGCATGGGAACATGAATGTGTGAGGCCCATGGGATATCATTGGTGTTTATGAAACCCACCAGCTTCGTTTATTTCCAAAAAGTTGTGTTAAAGGAAAAAATTGGGTTTTTAATAAACGGTGATCATGTGGTGTGTCCTTGTATTTTAAAAATGTTTTATGTGAGGAATTTCAAGTTGAGATCCTTTTTAGATGATTTGTGTCTTGAGTTTGAATTCTTATTGGTAGGTTAGTGTGGAAGTGTGTGGTTAGTGGATCTTTTGAAAAGTGCTTCGGGAATCCCTTGAAGTGGGTTCCCCTACACATTCAGTGTTCGCTTTCGGTATGTCTTGTCCATTGGACTAGTTTTATTGGGTCCATGGTTCTCTTTTTTGACTAGTGTACACCCCCAAAAAGAATTAACATGCGATCGAAGCACGTTCACTGGAAATTTGCCATTGTACAACCCTCTAGTTGATTAAAGTAAGGACTATCCCTTTTGAGTGATAGTGCTAAGTCTATCCCTTATCCTGTTTGGTTAAGTGGATCCTCTCACAGTGGGATGAGAGATGCAAGGATATTTTAAGGGAGTTTTGGTCTTTTTGATTTATCTGAGTCATCGGGTATGAAGTTTGACACTATTATGTCTGAAGGTCCCCCTATAAACAGTGAAAGGAATTCCTTCAGGGAAGGGTAAAGGCAGTTTGGAGTTATCAGTGTTGACTAATGTCTTGAAAGGTTTTTAGTTCTTCCATAGACTGCAAGGGTCATGTTTGGTAGCGTCTTGCTGCATGAGTTCTCTTTGAAGAGCAAGGGTGGACTTTGTATAATCATTTAGGAATCCATGTTTTCATGGGAGTGTTTCCTCCTCTCAGAGAGTTCTAATTTTTTATGTTCAAAGGGGAGTGTTTATCATACGTCTTGCCTTCTTAGGTTTCTTGGTTAAGGTGATGAGGTGATGCAAATGCACCCTATAAACCTCTATTTTGGTGTATGTTCCATGAGGGAGTAATTGGATGCCATGGTGTGTTGTGTTAGTTGGAGTTGTCTCAATTGCGGTGTAGTAGCATGTGGCACCAATAGGAGAAAATCTATTCAAGAGTCTTCAATGCCTGACTGTGAGGCAGGAGATTCTTTGAACATTAGGGATCCATACATTGGCATCAGAGTGAAGCTGGAATGTGGTCAAGAACCCCATAAGTGTATGAGACCCTGAATTTATTTCTGTCATTGGAATTGATGGTGAAGGAAGTTTAAATTTTTTTCTGTGGGTTTTCCATTCCGAACAACCCGTTTGGGTTCATGAGGTTTACCATGGCTACGAGGAATCATGGTTGTCTTGTTACCTTAAAGTTCCAGTGGTTGTGTCCCACCAAATTTAATCTATTTTAGTGGTTCTGATGGGGTTTGTTTGGGGAAATTAGACTCGATTTTGATTTTTTTCCATCCAGGGATGTGAAGAAGTTGGTTTTCCTTTGGCTGGGGTTTTGACACCCCAGTAGTTGGGGCCTTCCCTTCCCACCATTTGTGGTGGGGTGTTTGGTCTCTGTTAATAAAATTTTCGAAGTTCCTGTATCTTTAGTTAGTTCTAATGGTGGGTAGATTCATGTCAGGTCTTGCTTGAATATCTCTAGAATTAATCGATTTTGGCCTTTTTCATAACGGTGGGGAGTCCGCCCGGGCCTCCTCATGTTAGTTTTCAAGTATCATCTCGGGGTTGGTAATTTTCTAATGGTGGGGAGCCCCTTCGGGATTTCCCGTGTTGTCCTTTTAGTTCTGTTCCTAGAGATGACATGGTGGTAGGTGATAAGAGTATCCCTTGGACGTGGTTGGTCTTGTTTTCTCATTCCAATAAAATAGCATGGTTTCTGTTTAATTGTGCTTGAGGTGTTTCAGTTTGTGAAGTTAGTTTTCATGGGTGTGAGAGTTACTTTCCTTAATCAATCAACTGGGGGTGTTCTAGCTTTTTGGGGCGGGTGAAACTTAGCAGAAAGTATTTTTATGGGTTTCTTGAGGTTTTCATTTAGGTCACTTTTTTTGAGCATGGTGTAGTTGCCTCTTTTGACATGTTTTTCGTAGGGATCCTCTTTGAATCTTCAAGGGGTATTAGTTTCTGCTTTGTGGTTTAGCCTTAGCCGTGAATTTCTAGGGACGAAAGGCGTTATAGTGGTGAGAATTGTCACACCCGGACTTCTAATTTTTTTTATTATATTTATTTTCTTTTGTAAATATTTGTCGAAGTGTGAGCTGAGCCCGATTAAAATTTTACATTTTGCTGATAAATAAATATTTTGGGCTTGGTAGCATCCGATGCACGAGCAGGGGATGGTCGAAGCTGCACGAATTTGCCAAATTGTCATGAGGCCTTCCATTGCATGGTTAACGAATTAATTAGAAAGTAAAAGATAAAGTGAAAAAAATAAAACTAGAATGATAAATTGAATTAAGTATTGTTTTAATGATAATAATAAAAATAATAATATTTAAGAATATTATTATTATTATCATCATGGTTAACATTTTATTAAGTGTATTATTATTATTATTATGATTTACTATTTATTAAGGTATTTTTATTACTATTATTATTATTATTTGTGTTAAGATATTAACATAATTATTAATATTATTAATATGTTAATTATTATTATTATTATTATTATTATTTATATTATTATAATGAATTACTATTATTATTATATTTAAGTTGATTCGGTTTTTTAGGGTCTTTATATCATTTTTTCCTTTTTTTTCTTTTTATTTTTTCTCTCTTCCTCCCCCCTCTCTTGTTGCATTGCACTACAGGCCCCCTTTCCCCCTGGGTCATAGCACACACCCCCTCCCCTGAAACCCTACCTCGCACCGCCCCATGGCTTATTTCTTCCCCAGAAACCCGTCATCACCCCTCCCCTATAGCTCATGTCTGACGCCACCCTAGGCTAGCCCCTCCCACCCATCTCGTTGCCTCTCCCTTTGAACCAGACTCATGATGCACCACCCTTATGAACGTATTCTTGCGCCAAACCTTCCATATAGCCTCTGGCTTCCTCCTCTTCTGACAAATCCTGGGCAAACACCCTCCCACAGGCTAACCCTCCTTGTGTGATCCAGAGGCCAGCTCTTCACCTCCTTGTGTGAACCAACCAACCCCTCTTTAGGTAGCCACGCCTCCTCCTTTCAGTGGCTACCACTTTGGGTAAACCCCCTTCCTTGATCTTGGGGTTTTCTTTCAATTTAATGTGGTTCAGTTAGGGTTAACGGTTTAATTTTGTTGTTTTGGGTGAATTTTCCTTTTTAGGGTTCGTCTTGGCTCCCTTGTAGTGCGGTTGAGGTGAAAATAGATTCTGCACCACTTCTCTGGAAATTTCTTCACTTAGGGTAGGTGGTTCCTTACCTTAACATTAATTGATAATTTTATTGTCCTTGTTTAAATTTATGAAGGTTTTATATGGTTTCATTACTTAGTGTGAATTATATTTTCAAGGTGTTTGACATATTTATGTGTTGATAATAGAGTTTATAATAAAAGTGACTATGTTTTTTGTGGGAAAATTGGTGTTTTGTTTTATAAAATTTTTTTTATGGGTTGGTTGTTGGGTGTGGAATGTGTTTTAGTGTGGTGATGTTGTGTGTTTAGTTTAAAGTGGCATTATTTTTATGTGAAACTAGGTGTGTCTTGGTTTAAACTTTGGTTTCACCATTTTTGGATGTTTTATAAATTATTCAAATGGTTTATGAACTTAATTATATGGTGTGTGTAGTGTTTTTGAAGTGTTTTGTGTGCTTAAAGGTTGGGATTAGATTTTTAATATAGGTATTGGCTGTGTTTTGCTGTGGGATTTGGTGTAATGTTTTTCAAAATTGGTTTTAGGGATTATTTGGATAGTGAAAAATATGTTTTCAAGGGTATTTGAGATGTGTATGTTTAAATGTATATTTTCAATGAGTTTTGAATCATTTTGGGAATGTCATCCTTCTTTTGAAATTGTTTAAATAATTTATTAGATTGTGTTTGTTAAGAGAAATATATTTTGGAAATGTACTTTTGTGTGTGTATGTTTTTTTAAATGGTGTTTTGGTATGCAAGTGGTGGATTTTTTTTGGTAATGTCTTGTTTGGTTTGTGATATGTGAAAGTGATACATTATGTGAGTGTGGAACTTTTTCGAGCACAATGGAAAACCCGGAGTACCTATGTGGGTAGATTAGGAATAGTATGCTAGATGATACATAAGGGGTTAATCCCGCTATCGTCTAACAAGATTGACGTTACAATACTAACGAAACTTTTGTGATGATTGGAGAGCACTAGGTTGTGGATGTGTTTCCTTACTAGTGGCTCGTGCACAAGAACACAGATCATTGTGGTTTCTATTCCATGTTTACACTGAGGTATGATGTCTATAGCATCCCATGCGTACTATCTACCTTTGGAGATTTACCCACAATGCTCTACTTTTCATTACGTGGTGCCTTCTGTCAGCATACATAGGATCACTTGAGTATGTTCATTCTCTTCATAAAATTTCTCTTCCATTTTAAAGTAGTTTTTGTGAAATGGTTTTTCTTAAAACATTATTTTCCTTTTTACTTTTAGCTTGTAAATTTTTTCCTTAGCAATAGTTTAAAAGTATGGTTTTAAATAAGCATGTTTAATTTTCTCTTTTAGGTTGTGGAATGAAGCCTATTTATTGGATGGTATCCTACTGGGCTCTTAGATCACACCCTATATACACCTTTAGGTGTATATAGACCTTGTTCTCTATATATTCCAATTTGAGGCATCGTTCATAGTGATGGTGGTTCAGGTTGTTGATGGTATTCCTGTGCAGCTTTGATGATGGTGGTTTGAGGAGGTGGTACCTCATGTTGCATGAAAGTTCAGGTTGATGTTTTAGTTTTCTCTTCACTGTAGTCTTCTTTGTGTTTTGGGTTAAATTGTAAACTTTTAATCTGGTCAAATGTTAAGGGCTTGTTTGGTTCTCTTTTTCTAGCTTTTCTCTATTAATTCGTTGGTTATTTTATTATCTCATGTTTTGGGTAAAATTTTCCCTTATATTGTTTTGATACCTGGGCACTTGTTCCAGCCTGTGGGGATTGGGAACGCCCTTTGGGTGTTGTGGCGGATTGAGTCGGGCACCCAGTCAGATGTGACCTGGCTTGGTTCGTGACACCACCACATGAAACAACCACTAGGCTGCGCCCATGGGGATTTATCTTATACTTATTTATTTAATTTTCACAGAGATAATGATTGAATATTATTAAGAAATGGCGTGACATGTAAGAATAAACCAAAACTCAATTTGATACACAATGTTCCTGGTATAACTCAAATTTTAGTTTAACATTAACAATTTTTTTAATTTATTTCCTTATATTTTTAATAACATAAGAATCATTTTCTTATACAGGTGAATTCTTTTTCTTGAGTAGGGGTGGTTTGTCAGAAATAGCATGATTTGAGGTCAGGATCAAAAGAAAAAGAAACATTGATGTTTTTAATGTATTTAATAATTTGTACTTATGTAATTGTATAAAAAAATATTTGAAATGTTCATAATATAGTATTTTTTTCTTGTATTAATTTAGTAAATTTCATTTAATTTAACTTTTGTATTGGTAATTTATTTTTTTTAATATCTAGTGGTGTTTATAGTGTTACGGTGTGCTATTATAGCATAGTGCTATGGTGTTGCAGTTCTTCACACCCTGAACTCATATACTTCATTATTTTATCCTTTTGTTAGTCTTGGATATTTGGGTTGTGGTTTGGGTTTGAGTACCTATCAAAATTTTGATTTTTTGGTGTTTCAAGAGGTTTTTTTAGGTGCCTCATGGTTACAACATGGTTAGTATTAACTATGCAGCTTGGTCGTGCGGCTGGTGAAAGTTGGACAGAACTGACCGCATGTCTTGTGCACGGCTGTGCGGTAGTTCCCAGGTAACTGTGCACCTTTTATTCCATGGATAGAGGGGTCTTCATGGTTACTGCATGGCTTGGAAAACCAAACGGATGTTTCAGGTCATTAAAATCTTGTTTTTGTTTTACCTCTCTCCTCTACTTTTACCCTAACTCAGGCTCCCTTTCCTCCCTCACATTTTGGAACACCAGGGGTTCCTCCCTAACTCTCCTCTTTTTCATTCAATCATCCAGGGTTTCTCCTCCTTTGAATTTGAGGTAAGTTATTAGGGTTTCTTGTCCATTTTATTCCCTCTTTCCTTTCCCCTCCTCTTTTCTTGGCTTTCCCTTGGGATTTCTTCCCTAGGCCGAACCCCAATAGATAGCATTTGTGCTTAACTCATTTTTATTTTGATTTAGGGAATGCAGATTATCCTCCAGGCCCTAATATTCCTCTCCTTGTAGTTTCATCCCATCCACTCAAGGTTGAGGTAGGCGTTTCCATGTATTTATTTCCTAAGTAATTTTCTTTGATGCTTGGTATTTTAAATAAATTTATGAAGTTGATTCTCACCACTATAGAACCCATTATAAACTTATTATAGTATTTTGAAATTGTTTCGATTAATAAAAAAATGGTTTTTAAAATATATTTGTGTAAGTTGTCTAGCTTTATGGCACCTAGGTTGTGGTTTGAAAAGTCATAGTTCTTCTAAGGTGAAACTGAGGGTTTTATGAAATGTTTAGCTTTCATTGTGTTGTGATGGTATGGGTTGTTTGTTAATTTAGTTTGGTGTGTATATTTTGGTGATAATATAGCATGGAATTTGTGCTAAAATGACCTGGAAGGGGTTTTGAGAATTCAATGAGATGATTTTTGTTCTTCAAATAATGTGGGAGGTTGGATATGGTTTTAAATAAAATGATGTATTTTGTAAAAAAATGGTTTTTGAGGGTTTTCCTATATTTTGGATGGTGTCATTGGATGATGTAACATCCATAGGTGCACTTGGTTCACACATGGATGTGCATTCAAATGAAGATGGCAAACTAAATTATTATTCCTTAAAAGATCTCATTTCTCCTTCCTTCCCTTTTTCTTAAACCGGTCTCATTTTCTTTCAAATGGTAAAGTTTTTCTTCAAGTGGTTTTAGAAAACATGATTTTAAATGTGTTCCTAAATGTTTAGCCAATTTGGCCTTGAAACATGCTTTGGTGTCATTTTGGAAAGGATAAATGCCTGTTTGGAAATTGTGAAGGATTTGGTTGTGTGTTTGGAACTTATTAAGGGATTTTTGGCTCCTCCAACTCAAAGGTGCAGTTTGTGTTAACTTGGGTTTGGAAAATGCATGTGTCCGGTTGGAAACCCCAAGATGTTTTTAAAACAGTTTGAATATTATACAATATGGCAGCCCATTTGGCACCTTTGAAGAATGTGAAATTATTGTGTATATATATGGGAACCTTTATAGGAGGGATTTTTTTTATGGGTTATCATATATTGGTGTCCGTGTTTGGGGTAGGTAAGTTTAGTGACGATAGTCAAGCTGAGTCACGTGTGCATTTGGCTCCTACTTACATAGTATTATCACTACCACCATGGGTTCCTGGGAGTCTTATAGATGATCAAGTGATGGTTTCTTTCTAGCCCTGATTAGATGGGTTAGTACCCTCTTGGAGTTATAGACAGGCCAGGAGGGATGTTCCATTAGTGAGGAAAGTTAGGGCAGTTAGTTGGTTATGGACTTAGGGGATTCACCATACATCGGTAGGTAGTTTTGAACTGAGTATGTCCAGGGGTCTTCTAAGGATATTTAGGATCACCCATGGTTACTATTTATATTGCTTGTTTACTTTCTATTATGCTAGTTTCTAGCCTACACTATTGATTGTTTCTTTTTCACACAACTCTGGGTTTTCCTTGTTACACATTTCAATTATAAAATGTAAATTGGTTTTGGAAATTATATATGTTGTGCGTTGGATTTCAAAGTGGGAAAACAATGTTAATTTTATAAAATGTGAAAACCCTAATTTAATAACTATATTTCAAACTTGTGTTAATGGTCTGCTTTGGGAAAGGAAACACTTGGATTTAGTGATTCATCTTTGGCATCCCTACTGATCATCTCGATGCTCACGCCTATCCTATATTTTCAGTTGTAGGTCCTGTTTCTGGTTCAAGTCCCTGGTTCAACTACTTAGTAGTGGAGTATGGTTGGTCTTATGGTTAGAGGTGACCAAAAGGTCACATGGAGATCACGTGGTAGTGGTTTAGTTTTTATTGTTTTGGTTTTCTGTATATTTAATTATATCTTGTAACTAAATCATCTATTTATGTATTTGAGATGTAGTTTTTGGGTATCTACTTGTTCAATTTTTGTTTAGTTGGTCCTAGTTTTTTTTGGCTGAAACCATTCCCAATCTGGTTTGTTTTGATGCCCGACACTAGTTTCCAGCCCATGGGGATCAGGAATTCCCTTCGGGCTATACCGTGAACCGGTTCAGGTGTTGGTTTGGATTTCATCCCATATAGTTCATGAAAAATGGTATTAGAGTCAGACCCTTACTATTTGGGTTGTCTGGTAGTTTAAGATTAGGATTTTCGGGGCTTAGGAGGTAGGTTGTGGGCTGGTTTCTGATCGCCACTACTCATGATGAAACCAGAGTTACCTGGGGTAGTTCGAGTTTTGACTCATTGTCTTTGTTTGGGATTTAGGGATGAAAATGGAGGCAAACCGAAGTCATGTTGTGGCCTCACATGGAGTAGTGACCCATGTGGAGTCCAAGTTCCCAGTTCAAGGTCCTCTTAGTGTGATGTCTTACTCGAGGTGTGACCCACTTTCGTGTTGCCTGGTTAGGCGTAATTAGTAGTTCCTCATTCCGAGTTAGTTTGGTGTGTGTTGTGCTATATCCTGGTTTTGATGGTGAAAGTGGTTTTGAAAATGAAAACGGTTTTTGGGGATTAAAGTTCTTTTTTCAAATGGTTTTAAATTAGTGAAGTGGGTTTTAGAGAGAAAGTTTTCTGATTTAGAAAATTTGGTATATGTTTGGGTTGTGATGAGAAAAGGAAGGATGTGACCCTTGGTATTCTTTATGGAGGATCACATGTGTGTGAGTATGTATGGAAGTGTGTGGGGAATTTGTCCATGGAATATGTGGATGGAAATGGATGGACGCACATGTAATGATTCATAGGATGTCATGGGTGAGTTTTTTAAATAAAAAGGGTTAAAAATTGGTTTTTGTTTTAGAATGTGGATTTTGTCTTGTAAAAAGTGGCCTTTCATTTGAAAAATGGCCTTGGGATAAGGTAGTTTTGAAATTTAAATGAAAAAAATTGGTGATTTTGAAAAAAAATATTTTGGTTGTGTTAGTAATTTTTTGGATTCCAGGTCAGTTGTCTCAGCTCAGGGTGTGATTTTCAATTTTTATTTTGGATTGATGATAGTTTTGGATTATGCTCTTCGTGTTGTTCAGAGTACACCACCCAGAAAGGTCCCTAATGTTGCCAATGATTCATGCCCAATTTCTAGTTCCTTTTTGGTGTTGCCTATTCTTTGAAGTGATAGAAGATTGTTAGAGGTAGTTTTGTGATTTGGAGGAAGTATAGTGTGTTTTTGGGTTGTCAGGAACTCCTGAGTTTGTTAGAGTTTGTGTTGTCTCGGGTTTAGTGGAGGGTCCAGCCTTCGACTAGTGGAAGTTGTTCACCCTTCAATCAATGTAAGTCGGGATTATGTGGGAGGTTATTAAGTTCATCTTCGTTTGATGGTTCATACCTGAGGAGGATAAGGAGTAAAAGAGGTAAGAGCTTGTCTGTATTCATCAAGGCTAGTGGTTGGTGAAGGCCTGTGTTGACTGCTTCAAGAAGTTGGATATTGGACTAAAAGGGGTTGAAAATTTTATGTATGTAGTTTTTCATGGAGGTTAACCATCTAGAGAAAAGTGCAAACTAGAGAAATATTTTCCTGAGAATTATTCGTTGGTTTTGGCTTTTGGTTCGTCAGACCGTCAGCATTTGTGTTGTTGTTGGGGTTATTCAGGTCACCAGGGAAAGTTTTGTAGGAAGCACCGTTAGAGGAAGGAGTTATGATTAGGGGATGATCATGCCTAACTGTGAGGTAGGAGATGCTTTATCCATCAGAGCCCCAACCACAGGTCTTGGGGTGAAGCTCATGAATATTCAGGGGTTGTTGAGGGTGTGTGGAACCTTAAACCGATTCTTATTTTCCATATAGGTATGGAAAAGTATAAAGTTTACTTCATCTTGCTTATTATTAGTGGTAGGCTCTTTATCTCAATGAAGAGGTGCATAAGACATGTTTTGTTGTTATTTAAACAGTTCAGTTCATTTAGATGGGGCCCTTTGAGTTGTTCATTCTTCATAAGAACTATTTGGCCTTCGGAGAAGCAGTGTTGCTTCTAGTTTTGTATTGTTCATTTGGGGGATTTTTGTGTTTTAAGGAACTAATGGATGGTGTTTCCAGTTTTGGGTTGAGTTTTCTTTCATGATTTTTCCTAGTGTTGGAAGTTTCAATCGGTGGGGGAAATTTTCAATTCTAACGGTGATGTGTTCGCCCTTGTGTGGAAGAATAGGGGTCCTTCGAGGAAGTTTTCCTATTATGAAATTCTAGTATGCTGGGTTGTTTCGTAGGAGGTTTTTTTTTGAATACTTGTGGTGAAGTTGTTTTTCTGTGCTGAGGGAGTTGGTTTAGTTCAGGATTAAGAGTTCCTTAGTTTCTGGTTATGGCAAGGGAGCTGTTCAGTAGATGTGAAAAAGTTGGGTAGGTTTGTGTTGGGAGTTCCCGCGTTGCCCCCCTCTAGGGTGGTGTGTTGGAGTTTTGAGTTTTCAAGATAGTTGAGTTCTTATGGTGGGGAGAACCCTCTTGTGATCTTCCCTTTTTTTGTGTTGTGGTTTCTCTTGGATTGGTCGGGTGTGACTTGAGAAGCGAGTAGTCACCCTGAGGTCTATGGTCTTCTTTGATTTTGATCTAGCATGAACTTAATTTTTTTTTGGTTTATGGATTTGTGAATTTATGGGGGTAGAAATTGTCTTTGGTGGGGATAATTTTCACACCCTGACCTCAAATACTTCATTATTTTATCCTTTTTTTAGTCTTGGATCTTTTGGTTGAGGTTCGGGTTTTAGTCCTGATCGAAATTTTGAGTTTTTGGAGTTTCTAGAGGTTTTTTTAGGCATCGTATGGTTAGTAGTAACCATGCGGCCTAGTTGTGCAGCTGGTAAAAGTTGGATAGAACTAACCACATGGCTTGCACATGACTGTGCGGTAGGTCCTAGGTAACCATGCACCTTTTCTTCCATGGACAGAGGGGTCCACACGGTTACCGCACAGTTTGGAAAACCATTCGGCCAAACCTTGAAGACGTGCTAGGTCATTAAAATCTTGTTTTATTTTTCCCTCTCTCCTCCCCTATTACCTTAACTTGGACTCCCTCTCTTCCCTCTTATTTTGGCACACTAGGGGGTCCTCCCAAACCCACCTCCTTTGTTTCCAATCATATGGGGTTGGTCCTCCTTTGGATTTGAGGTAAGTTCTTAGGGTTTCTTGGCCATTTTCTTCCCTCTTTCCCTTCCCCTCCTATTTTCTTGATTTTCCCTTGGGATTTATTCCTTAGTATAAACCACAATGTCAAGTGTTTGTGCTTGGTTCGTTTTTCTTTTGATTTAGGGAATGAAGATCATCCTTAAGGCCCTAATCTTCTTCTCATTAGAGTTTCATCCCATCCACTCAAGTTTGAGGTATGTGTTTCAATGTATTTTTTCCTAATGCATTTTCTTTGTTTCTTAGTGTTTTAAATAAATTTATAATTTTGATTCTCACCTATATGGAACCCTTTCTAAACTTATTATAGCAACTTTGAATTGTTTCGGTTGCTAAAAAAATGGGGTTTAAAAGAGATTTGTATGAGTTGTCTATATTTATGGCACTTAGGTTGTGGTTTGAAATTTTATAGTTTTTATAAGGTGAAATTGGGGGTTTTTATGAAATATTTATATTTCTTTGTGTTGTGATGGTATGGGTTGTTTGTTAATTTAGTTTTGTGTGTATATTTTGGTGATGATATAGCATTTAATTTGTGCTAAAATGTTATAGAATGAGTTTTGAGATTTCAATGAGATGATTTGTGTTCTTCAAATAATGTGGGAGGTTGGATATGGTTTTAAAGAAAATGATGGATTTTGTAAAAAATGGTTTTTGAGGGTTTTCCTATATTTTGGAGGGTGTCATTGGATGATGGAACATCCATGGGTTCACTTTTTTTACACATGGATGTGAATTCAAATGAAGATGACACTATAACTTCTTATTCCTTAAAAGTTCTCATTTCTTCTTCCTTTCTTTTTTCTTAAATAAATATCATTTTCTTTCGAATGTTAATGTTTTTCTTTAAGGGGTTTTAGAAAACATGATTTTAAATGTGTTCCTCAAGGTTTGGCCCATTTTTACTTGAAATATTATTTGGTGTGAGTTTGGGAAGGATAAAGGCCAGTTTATCAATTGTGAAGGGTTTGGGTGTGTATTTGGAACTTAAGGGCCATTAGGCTCCTCCAACTCAAAGGTACAGTTTGTGTTAACTTTTGAAAAGAATTGGGTTTGGAAAATTCATGTGACCAGTTGGAAACCCCCAAGATGTTTTGTAAAATGGTTTGAATATTATATGATATGGTGGCCTGGTTGGCACCTTTGAAGGACGTGAAATTCTTGTGTACATATATATGGGACCCCTTTATAGGATGTATTTCCCTTTATGGGTTGTCATATATTGGTGTCCATTTTTGGGGTCAGCAAGTGCAGTGATGAAAACTGAGCCAAGTCACGTGTGTGTTGGCCTCTTACTTACACAGTATTATCATTACCACTATGGGTTCCTGGGCATCTTATAGGTGATCGAGTGATGATTTCTTGTTAGCCTCGATTAGACATGTTATTACCTTCCTAGAGTTATAGATAGGCTAGGAGGGATGTGATACTTGTGAGGCCAGGTTAGGGTAGCTAGATGGTTATGGACTTATGGGATTCACCATATGCCGGTAGTTGGTTTAGAACTGAGTACATCAAGGGGCCTTCTAGGGATGTTTAGGATCACCCATGGTTACTATTTATATTGTTTGTTTACTTTCTATTATACTAGTTTCCATTGTAAAATGGTTATTGTTTCTTTTTATCACAACTTCAAGTTTTTTTGTTATGGATTTCAATTATAAAATGTAAATTGGTTTTGAAAATGATATATAGCGTGCGTTAGATTTCAAAGTGGGAAAACAGTGTTCATTTTATAAAATGTGAAAACCATACTTTTATAATTGTATTTAAAACTTGTGTTAATGGACTATTATGGGAAAGGAAACACTAGGATTCAATGGTTTATCTCTGGAATCCCTACTATGCATCTCAGTGCTCACACCTATCCTATCTTTTTCGTTGAAATTCCCATTCCTGGTTCAAGTCCCTGGTTCATCTTCTCAGTGGTGGAGTAGGGATGGTCTTGTGGTTAGAGGTGACCAAGAGGTCACACGGAGATCACATGGTAGTGGTTTAGTTTTTATTGTTTTAGTTTTCACTCTATTTAATTGTATCTTGAAAGTGAATCAGATGTTTATGTATTTAAGATGTAGTTTTTGGGTATCTTCTTGTTCAGTTTGTGTTTAGTTGATACTAGTTTTTTTAGGATGAAATTGTTCCCAATCTGGTTTGTTTTGATGCCTGATACTAGTTGCCAGCCTATAGGGATTGGGAATGCCCTTCAGGCCATATTGTGGACCAATTCAGGTTTCGGGTCAGATGACATCCTGTCTTGGTTCGTGACAAGTGTGCTATTACAAAAGACTACAATATTCCCCTTTATCAGTACTTTTGAAAGCACTGATAAATGGGTCCTTTATTAGTGATTTTTAAAGCACTGATAAATTGGTCCTTTATTAGCACTTTTAAAAATGATGATAATGGTACCCTTTATCAGCACTAAATAAAAGTGCTGATAAAGTGGTCCTTTATCGACTCTAAATAAAAGTGCAGATAAAGGACCCATTTATCAGCACATTTTTAATGCTAATAAAATTCAAGATCTTTTAATATTTCTTCAGTAGTTAGTGCTTATCTAGCATTAATAAAGGCCATTTTTAGTGCTTTTAAAGGATTATTTTTTAGTAGTTACATCACCATCATCCCAACCTATCATAAATTAAACATAAGGTAGGAGATTCTCCCTCCACATGATGCTTTTCACTTTACCTATATCTTGAAAAACCAAGGCCCCAAATGAAAAAATATAGAATTTGGGTTTGAGATCAAAATCCTAATAGGACACCACCAAAAATATATACAATGTTTATCCAGAGGCTTCCATTAGTTCTTAATTAAAAAAGGTTTCTAAAACACTTTTAAAAGAAATCATTTTCCATCCAAAAGTCATTCTTTGGTTTTCTTTTCAAAATAATTTCATTAAATCTAAAATCATGTCATATTCAAATAAATAGAGTTGTATGAAATATCACATTTCCAATGACATAAAAATATAAATAAAATATTTTTCAAGCATTAGTATCCATATCGAGATCAAGCGGGTAAATACGCATATGAAAAGATCATGCACATTATTTAATCTCAATACAACCAAAGAGGGAAATCTATGATGCATGGGTGTATATAACCAAACCACTAATAGATACAAAGGAACACTATACAATATAAATGGATCCTAAAGTATAGGTACCTTGGTTTCTCAGAAAGGATACCCCTAGCTCATGGCATCAAGGGTGCCTCCCCTAGTGATATCTAACTCCACCGGGGCTCGTCCATGTTTAGTTTTTCCCCATACCTCGAAGTCTCTCAATGTACTATTACATTAACATTACATTTAAGGTAAAAAACCATGTTTCATAAAACATTTTCCAAGTAATAATTAATTTTAATTCCATGCCCACATTTTCATAAAACATTTTCTATAGTGATCCACACAACTTTTATGCTTGAAATACCATTTTTCTTTTTAAAATTGTCTTTGAGGAAATTTAACAAACAAATCATGTGTCCTAAAAGGTTTTAATGACCCCCCCTTTAAAAACATAACCATAGCCCTCAAAGATTAAAACAAATTTCAATAGTAAATTTCATAATCAAAACCAAATGATTTCATCACAAGAACTCTAGGATCCCCATGGGATAAACAATAGGATATAGACACCTACCTCAAGATCGATGAAAAAAATTTCCCCTTTAATACTGGTAATGGGAGAGGAAGAGATCATATTATCAAGAATTTAGATATAATAAATACAATAATAATTCTATATGTATATTCTAGATATAATGATCTAATCTCATAAAACATTAAAAGGATAAAAAAGAAGAGAAGAAACAAATTAGAAAGGATTCACTTAACAAGTTTTGATCAATAGGGACCCAAGATTCCAATTGGTAATAATATTTGACACTGGGGAGAAGGAGAGATCCAAGAAAGTCATTTTAGAGCCTTTAAATTGAGAAAATTAAAGTTAAGGACATAAGGTTTGAATTAGGGGTATAAAAAATATTTTTGAGTAAAAATGATATTTTCACCCTTACTAAACCGGATGCCTAATGACATCACCAGCCAGCTGATGGACCTCACTAACTGGCCGATGGGTGTAGGAAGAATGACATCACCTCCAGACACTCCATCACCTGACCATTGGAAGCCCTCTGGTTGTTTGGTGGAACTTATAGACTTAAAAGTGTTTTTTCTTGCTATCATAGGCAAGCCATTTCCCTCCATCAGATAGTCGATTCCCTCATGCTACCAAAAACTGCCAAAAATCCCTCTTCTGATCCATGAGAAACCCAAAATTCAAAAAGATAAAGATAAAATGAATTTCTGTACTTGTTCCCACATACCATGGTTTGTCAATTATCCCCACCATAAAATCTTTCTATCCATATAAAGGTATAAGATTACAAACCTGAGAAAAGATAAGTCTTTTACTGCATCATTAGGGCCTCATGGTTGCAAGTCTCATAGTTTTCCCTACCACACTGCCATCTCACTTGAACCAATGAAATCATATTCCCACACCACACCTTATCCAGTCAGACCAATATCTGAATAGGTATTTTAACCATTGTGGTTCCTAGTTTAATCTTAACATCCTCCCACTAAATAACATGGGACAGATCCGACTGATACTTCTTCAATTGAGAAACATAGAATACATCATGGTTAGATGTCAAACAAGAAAATAACTCCAAATGGTAAGCCACATTCTTGACATATTTCATAATCTAAAATGGGCTGAAATAATGAGGTGCTAGATTACCATATATCCCCAAACATCTATGTCCCAACTGAGGTAAAAATATGAGAAAAAATTGGTCAAATACCTCAAATTCTAATGAACAACAGAACTGATTAACATAAGATTTCTAGTGACTACGAGCTATCTCTAACCTCTTCCTGATCAATTGCATGATATTTATCATAACCTAAATTATTCCCAATCCAAAAAAGGACCATTTTCCAACCTCTTCCCAATAGAGAGGAAAACTGCAAGGCCTCCCATACAACACCTCAAATGGTTCCATCCAGATCGAATATTGATAACTATTGTTACATGAAAAATCTACTAAGGTAATATGTTTCTCCCATGATCTACTAAAGTTATGTATGCATCCCCAAATAATTTCTTCACAAATATGGATGGCTCACTCAGTCTGTCCATCCATCCTGTGGATGATAAGTCATACTCAAATTCAATTGAGAACCCATCACTGTCTACAATCCACTATAGAAACAGGATGTGATGTAAGATTCTCTATCAGAAATGATATTCGATGACACACCATAAAGTATAAAAATATCCCACACATACAAGTGACCAAGATCCTCTACCTTCATTGACTCATTTATAGGTAGGAAATTCACTGATTTCATGAGTCAATCAATAATCATCCACATCAATTCCTTACCATTAGGAACCTATGTAGCCCAATAAAAAAGCCCATGGAAATATCATCTCATTTCCACATTAGAATAATTAAAGGTTACAAAAAACCTACAAGTCTATGATGTTCTGCCTTAATTTTTTGTAATGTGAGGCACTGAGATACAAACCCCACAATTGATTGTCTCATTATCAGCCACCAGTGATCACGTATCAAGTAATAGTACATCTTAGTAGCTTCAAGTTACACAGAACAACTCAATTATTTTTCATTATCCATAAACTCTTTCTTTAAGCCTATTAGAACAATCCTCTTACCCTGGAAAGAAAAATACCATAGGGACATTGAGACCACTCACCTGAGGTCTCCTCACCACAAATATACATACTTAAATGATGACACTATGAATCCTAATACTATCCAAGTTTAATATTATCATCCATAAATTTCCCTTCTTAAGTAAAATCTAGGAATACTTGTCTGTTAGCTCTCCCTTCAACCAAATACATCACAATAAACAAGCTCATCGAGCACCACTCTTCTATTGATTCCTTCACCGCCTGAGTCAGTAGTTTCCTACTGAAAGAATTCGTGACCACATTCCCTTTACCAGGGGTGTAAGAAATATAAAAAATAAATGTCTAAAGCTAATCCACCCATATTATTTGTCTCATGTTGAGATCACTCTGAGTGAAGGTATACTTCAATCTCTTATGGTTTTAATACACTATAAATAGATCACCTAAAGAGGTAGTTGTTCCAAGTATTAAGCACATGCATTACTGCCACCAAATGCAAACCATGAGTGGGGTAGTTCTTCTCATGAGGGAGTAACTGATGTGAGCCATAAGTTACCACCTGTCTTCCCTACATTAGAATAAAACCCAAACCCATATCTTAGGAATATCAATAAACATCATAAACAACACCCAGATTAGAAACAATCAATATTAAACCTGTATTCATTTTCACTTTCAACTCCTCAAAATATATCTAGTACTAATCAATCCAAACAAACATTACACCCATAAGGGTCAACTCTATCCTAGGGGATGAAATCTTGGAGAAGCCCCAAACAAATCATCTATAATAATCAAATAATTCTAAGAAACTCAAAATCTAATTTTTTTTCTAGGACACTCCCAATACATCACTAGTTGGATATTCTCAGGATCCACTAATACTCCTTTCTTAGAAAACATGTGTCCTGAAAATTTCACCTCTTGAATCAAGAACTGACATTTGGATAGCTTCCCATATAGATGATGTTCTCTTAGGATTCTAAGGGTGATACTCAAATGATCAGTATGAACCTACTCCAATTATGAATAAAAAAGGATATCTCCCATAAAAAAACCACAATGGAATCCAATAACTAATTTAATATTCAATTCATCGATGGAATAAACACCATATGAGAATTAGTAAGGCGAAATGGCATAAACAAAAACTCAAAATGCCTATACCTTCTCCTGAACACTATCTTATGAATGTCTTATTCTCATACCCTCAAATGATGGTAACCTAATCTCAGATAAATTTTCATAAACCAATAATCCCCCTTTATCTGATAAAAGGGACCTCAATCCCAAGGAAGATATATTTATTCTTAACTATCACCTGGTTGAGTTTTTAGTGATCAACACAAAGCTGGAGACTCCCATACACCTTCTTTGCAAAGATAACTGGTGATTCCTGAGGTGAAATAATAGGATGAAAAAATTCCTTAGCTTCAAGATCCTCAAGATAAAATTTTAATTATTTTAATATAGTGGGCTTCATATAGTATGAAGGTATAAAAATGGGTCTCATCCACAGAATCGAGTCTGTAGAGATCTCAAATTCCCTATAAGGTGACAACCCCGAGAAATCATTGATAAAAACATTGGGATACTCAACCACTACCATAGAAAGAAGGGTGTTAATACATGGATCAACATCATCAAGGAAAAACTCTAAAAAATGACATGAGATCATCTCAACGCTTAGAGAAATGAGTCATACTCTTCCCGAACTTAGTTCCCACACACCAAGGAAAACATGAGTGACTTGATCGGTAGAAAGAAACTATACCCATTGATGATAGAAATCAATCTAAGATTTTTATCTAATCATCCAATACATTCCAATGATGAGATCAAATATTTCAAGATCAATAACTAAAAATACCCACATGGTTTTGAAGTCAACAATCATCACCTGATACTCGGGACATTAAAATCCTTCCTTCGACTTATTTCCCAAAGGATTTGAAAGTGTCATCAAGAAAGGAATAAGATATTAAATAAATACAAACATATCAATAAGATTGAGAAATATAAAGGATTGATTTGAATATATATCAAAAAAATTCATAACAATATAATATAAAATAAACACCGTACATCTCATGGTAGCTAGTCCTACCTCTATCTCATTTGGTGCACACTCTACTGCACCCAGATTTCCAACCTCATCCTACCCTTTCTTTTCCAATTAAGCATAACCCTTGGTGTGAGGTTGATATCCCAACCCTTTTATTGTGTTAGTTATAAATTGAGATCCCTTGGTGAAGGTGGATCCAATACTACTTCCCTAAGAAGATCTCTCGCAAAAATTTTGAAGATGACAAGATTTACCAAGAGTGTGATACACCCTGGGTTCAACCATAAAATTGTGGTGTATGTTTTTCCCAAATTGGTAATAGACCACCTGACTCATCCCTAATTTCCATTTAGAACTCTTTCCACCACCTCATCATTGATCATTACATTTTATTTTCTGAACAGAAAGTTAACTTTGGCTACCTTCTGCTATCACTGATGTTCCAAAATGTCATGTCTTCCAAACTATGTCTACCTCAACCATAGATTCCTTGTCAAAAACCTCTACATGTGTGGATAGGAAAATAATAATCAAAATTTCTTGAATAATTACCCTAAAAAACATTTCAAATCTCTATGACTTGAGACGATCATTAGAAACAAGACATGGAGACAAGTTCACTAACTTGAAAAATTGAGTAGTATACTCCATGACAGAATGATCACCCTACTCCAAGGTAACAAACTCTAATTCCTTTTCCCCTCTCAATGAATAATGATAGAAATATTTATTGAAGGATTTATTAAAGTTGATCTAGGTGAGGCCTTCATGTATATTAGCATTTACAATAGATTCTCACCACTTCCTTCCCAACCCTTGAAGCATATACACGATGAATACAACCTTGGAGTCTTATAGAGTTTTTAGAAAGTGGATAATCATCTATATCATTTTGATCCATTCCTATAAATCCTATGGATCTCTGTCAACATGAAAGATTTGTTTATATTTCTTATTGAATCCTAAAGAATGTTCCACATTTCATTATAGTTCAACATTGAAAACTTTTCCCATAGATTGGATCATTTAGATGATAGTTTATGCTAGAACAAGGTGAATCATGGGATTCTTCTATAGGGATTTCTCTGCAACTTCCTCTCTAGCATTATGATTTATTCTTCTTTGAGGAGACATAAATTATAAAACAATAATATTGAAACCATTTAAAACAAAATTTTATTTATTCATAAAAAAAAATTAGAGAACTAAAGATAAAAGATTAACATATTGAACAAGAACATGGGACAACCACAAAATTTTCAAGGTAACTCAAGGTTCATCATGAAAGTGAGATATCTAGGCACAATCCCACAATAAATATAGAGTATTAATAGTCATATCTATAGTATTTAAATAACCCCTAGATACAATAGGGTGATACACAAGCATGGGAAAAAGATTTAATGAAACTTTAGGCTCTGATGCCAATTTGTTACAAACCAACCAGGTCAATCCATATCATTACCCAAAATGTCCCACTATAAGGCCCAATGTGTGTTCTTGATCACTACATCCTAGTGACAAGAACTTGGGCATTATAAAAAGTGGATATGGGAATGATTTCAGCCTTAACATATATATGATATGATAGAATCAAATAGAGTATCATAGTAGATAACCATAATGTATCATATATCAAAAACAAAAACAAAAAAAGTCACATACAATATCTAGATAATAAGGTCTCAACAACCAACTGAAATATCATGAATACATGGAACCCAAAACAACCCATGGATAAATTTCCATGTGACCACATGTCACCAATGTCCCAACCCATTTGAAATACAACACAATATAAGAGTTACATCCTTTATATGATGCTATTTCCTTTACCTATATCCCATAAAACTAAGGCTACAAATTCCCAAAGGAACAAGTAGGGTGTGTGATCAAAAACCCAGTAGGATACCACTAAGAATTTATACAACATATATCTATATGAATTCATTAGTTCTTAATTAAAACATATTTATAAATTTATTTTAAAAGAAATCATTTTCTATTCAAAATTAATTCTTTGATTTTCTTTTCAAAAACAAGTCATTCATTTTAAAATCATTCCATATTAAAAAAATAGAGAAATATTACATGACACATTTCCAATGGAATAAACAGACAACTAAAATAATTTTTAAGCATCAATATCCATATCAAGATCAAGTGGTAAAATAAGTATATTGAAATATCATGCATATAATGTAACTTAAAACCAACTATAAAGGGGAATCCATGATGTGAGGGTTTACACAACCAAACCGCTAAGACATACAGAGTAACACCGGTTGACATATGTTCCTCTTAAAGTCTGATAACAATATTTCTTTAGAAAGGAAACCCCCAGACTCATGGATTAAAAGGCACCTCCCCTAGTGATAGTTAACTCAACTAGGGATCACTCATGTTTAGTTTTTCCCTATACCCCAAGGTCTCACAATGTTCTATTTTATTAACATTAAGTTTAAGGTAAAAAAACCATGTTTCATTAAACATTTTCCAAGGAATAATAAATTTTAAATCCATGCCCACATTTTCATAAAAAAAATTATATAGAGATCCACAACACTTTTTTTCTTGAAAACACATTTCACTTTTTAAAAACATCTTTGAGGAAATTTAACAAACATATCATGAATCTCAAATAGTTTCCATAAAAAAATCCCCTTATTAAAAACAAAACCATACCATAGGATGAGACACCTACCTCAAGATTGATAGAAAGGATGCCACATTTAAGACCAATGATGGGAGAGGAAGATATCAGATTACCAAAAATCTATATGTAATCAAAACAACATAAATTCTCTATTTTTCATTCTATATCAAGTGATTTAGTTTAATAAAGCATAAAAATAATAGAGACTAATATAATATTTTTTTAAAGGATCTACTTACTGTATTTTAATAAAAAATGATCCATGATTCCAATGGAAAATAAGATTCACCACTAGGGAGATAGAGAGAGCTAATAACATCACTTTGGAGCCTTTAAACCAAGAAAATCCAAGTTAAGGATGTAAGGGTCGAATTTGGGGACATAAAACGTATTTTTTTGGGGTGAAAATAGTGTTTTCAACCATACTAAACTGGATGATCATTGACATCATCATCCAAACACTGGCCGAATCAGCCGGATGATGGTAGCCCATCGACCTGCTGGTGGGTATAAGAATAATTCTTACACCTATAAGAATTCCACCATTCAGTTGGTGTGTGTGGGAAGAATTCATACAACTCTATTCAGTTCATTAGTGGGCTAGTGGAAGCCCAAAAATAGGCCAACAAAACCTACTGACTTGAAATTATTCTACCATCCAACACCAGTTAGTCAGTTCCCTACACTAGCCAACTGATGGCCTCATGCTGCCACAAAATGCCAAAAATATCTCACTCAACTTATGGGTAACCCTAAATTTAAAAATATAAAGAAAAAATAAAGCTATGTAACTGTTATCACATACCATGGTGTGACAATACCTACATCATGGAGCCCCTTCTCCATGTTTCATCACTCGAGCACCACAATATTGTGTTCCTCGTTGTGTCGCTACACTTAGAGCCCCGTTGTAGTGCTCCTCCCAAATGACTACCATCATCTTTTATAAACAGTGTTGTCCTCTATCATGCCCCGCGGTTGTCTCCCTATGTCATGGACACTACTCTTACACTGTGGTGATGTCCAAAAATTACCCCAAATTGGGGGTAAATAGAGTCTGGACCCTGGTTGATGTAGAATTATGGGGGAGCATCTATCACATACACGCATGCACACACACACACACACACATGTCCTTGGGTTATTTGGAACTCATGCACGCACAGACACACACACATAAACACATTAGGTATAGAGGATTAAAAACTAAAAACTCACACTATTATATTTATTAAATATAATATGTATTATTATTTTTTATTATCCATATTTTAATTTAATAATAAAAGAGTTAGAGAATCCCAAGATTTGTAAATATTTATTAAAGAGTTGTGTAAACCTTCATTTAAATAGGATGGTTCTTCATTTTTTAAGGTAATCCCTTGGGGTTTCCTTTTCAAAACCTCCACACAAGGTAACCCCCCATGAAGATATCACTCCAGAGAAAGCACCATCTAAGAAGTAGTTGTTTCCAACAGAGATAGCAGAGCATCTCAGAGGCTAACAACTCTATTAGCAATGGTTCGACACAAAAATCTATTAGCATGAGTGAGTTGCACCTCATTTTTCCACCTAGTCACGAACTGGGTGACTCAGAAAGATGAGTGTATCCTGAGGGTGGGAGAAATTATCCCAAGATTGAGCTCCCATTAATTTAACCCTGCACCTCCCAAACAACAACATTGTTATGCTCCTCAACTTCACCACCGTGCCACCGCTGAAGAGGCTTAGGTTGGTTCTTCATTTAATGAGTTTTAACTCTTTATTAAAGAGTTGTTCATCCCTCCATTTAAAGAGGGTGACTCTTCATTTAAAGAGTATTAAATATTTATTTAAAGACATATGTAACCATTCAATTAAGATGGTGTGACTATACATTTATTGGTGAATTTTAGGATTTGAAAAACTTATTTATTTTGAAGGGAGAATCTCATTTTCCCCATCATAGTGAAAATAGTCCCAACATGCAATCATAGTGATTTCTCATTGGTGTTCATGGAATCCTCGAGGAATTCCATATTTCCCACTAGTAATATGGTGCAGAGTAGACTAAATACTTACAAATAGTGCACTCACAAGACTTAGAACACAACCATCTCCCTCCATTATTATAAAAAATATGAAGGCTTAATACCAAAAACATGCCTCCCTTCGACAAGATAAATTTTTCATATTTAAATGAAACCTAAAATACACTCTTGGAAATATGCTCAACAGAGACTAGATTATTTTTAATCTCAATTACATACAACACATTTTGAAGAGTAAACTTTTTCATAGAAGTAAATTCTAGTATCATGATTTCTTGACTGACAACATTGATGCATATACTATTTGTAAGGTGTAATTCATTCATGATTGTACATTCATTAAATGTTTTGAAAATTGAATGATCCTTTAACACATGCACTGAATCCCCAAAATCAATCCAACAACTCATATTCATTGAAGTCATGTTGACTTCAGATATCATCACAACTAGATTGTCTTCAGTCAGTAAATTCACAGTGGATTTTTTCACTTTCTTTCAATAGTGAAATTCCCTTACAGAATTCTATGGTTTTATATAGACGAAGAATTATATTTTATTTTTTGATTGGTTAAGTTTCTTCTTTAATTTGTGAATTTTCTTCTTAGCCTGTACAAAATAGTTTTTTATGCCTTTACCTCCCTGATATTAACATTTTTTTCAAATTTTAAAGACATTCCCACATATCTCGACATGGATTATTCCGCTATAGGACTGACCTCTTCTATCATTAGAGGAGAAAGTTTGTGGTTTAGTGAATCTTTCATATCCTCTTGTTTCTCACACTGATCATGACCCTTGTGGTCTTAGAGATTTGTGATTATCACAACATCTACACAATCCACCTCCTATATTGAATTATGAGAACTCTGATTCCCACCATAATTGGGATACATAGGAAGCCCTCACCCAGGGCCCGAGCTCCATGGACATCCTCCTCAAAAGTCCAACCCTAATTTCCTTAGTCCGAGAATCCTCCTTAGGAATAAGACCTGAATTATGTCCCCCTTTAAATATCTATGTGTTAAGAAATATCTTGTAGACCCTTTTACAAGGGAATCCTCTTTAGAAGTAATCCCTAACCTATTTCTCTCAAATGACCATACTATCCTGTGAGACTTACTGAACTATGTGGGCTTTGATTCCCATCCAAATGGAATACATAGGAAGCCTCTACGAGGTCAAAACCCAACACTTAAAATCAAACCTGTTCTCTTGGGGCCACATTCCCAGTAGGGTCTAATACAACTTGGAGACTCATATTCTTTCCAGGTTCCTTAGGATGCTTTGGTATATGTCTCAGACAAAACTTTAACTAGGAACCTTCCACCTAGATGTCCATTCCACATGATATTAAACTACATGGTTGGGTCCTTATCATATGACCTTAAAAGGCATGATGTGTCCCTTTAAGAGGCACTGAACTACATGGGTTTTGATTCCTTTCACAGGTATACATAGGAATCTCATTTATGGGTTCGATCCCAATATCAAAACAACTTATGTCTCCCTGGGTGATGATAAATTCTAGATTGCCCCATCGAGTGGCTTAAAAACCAGCATTTTCATAATAATGAAAAAAGAATCTCTAATTAGTATATGAGAGGATACCATTGAAAGAGGAGCTCAAATAAATACATATATATCCATTGATAAAGAACCTCAAATACATATATATGATTCTAATTTCTATGCTTTCTAATAATTGATTTCAAATTTCCAAGGAAACCTACGTTATACTTGGTAAATTAATAAAGATTTATGAACACATCTTAAATCTATAAGAGAGTCTTAGAGTAGGCAATAATTCCCCCTAAAAGGGTGTGATGAGCCTGACCTCCCATACTTTTGACCAATGTGAGTGCTTAAGCATCATGGGTCAAAATCCTTAACGAGCGTCTTCCTTTGGAAATTAGTTCCCTTTGGATACAGAACCATTGGGTGTTTCTGGTTCCATAATCAAATCCATTAGAAACCTTATGGAAATAGTGATTCCTAACCAGAACACAAATTCCAGGAGAAATAAAAAATGGTGAACCCAACGTGAATCCTTAACTAAGATAATAGTGTTACCCATCTATTAGGACCCTATAAATTTATAAAAGAGGGCCAAACAAGGGAATAAATCATGAACATGTTCATATATAAGATTTTTATTTGCTGGAGTTCATTGTTTGTATTTGTCATATATACAGGTACTTTCTTTCTAGGAACTCCCTTCATTCCAAATGGCTTCCTTCAATTTTGTACCCATGAATTCCTCGACTGCTGCTCAAGTTGGATCCTCGTCCACTCTAAGGACATCATCACCAACTCAAAATCTTAAAAAATGGGTCTCTAATGCATTGGTCCAATAGTACCATAAACATGGTACTATCCCAACCATGGGGGCTTCCCAACAAGAAATCCAAATAAAGAATGACCCCTGATCATCTGGTCAACAACGACTGGTGGTACAGAAGTAGACTATACCAACCACCATCTTCAACTATTTTGGGAGTTTATCCCTGAAATTCAATCACTAATAACTCCCATATTCTAGAAAGGTTAACCAAGAGGCTACCCATGGCCTCATCCTGAAGACACAAAGGTCCTTCCCAAAGGCTCCTGCCAACAATTACAATTTCCAACACCACACAAAAACAAACCCTCAACATGACGAGGGTGTTATTTTTGGATGATCAGATCAGGTCCCTTAGACCCAAGCACATAAGATGAACTTCCTGGGACAAAAATTGTCCAACAAAGAGTAGGTTACTACCTTTTTCCACTCTAGAGAAATGCATCAACCCAATTTGGTGGAAAATAGAAAACAAGAACATACACCCATCAGTCTTAATTCCATCAGCCAATAGACTCATCTGGCTGTATTCAAGGAATCCAGCCAACCAAATGTGGTGGAAATTATATAGTAGGAACATACACCTTCTAGAATCTATCAGTCCTGTCAATAGTCTCATTTGGAAGAACCTAGAGAAGTCAGTTAGAAATCTATGATAACAAACTTGGGACAGACTCAACTCTCTGCCCACATGCATGAGTATTGTCAGTATCCACTAACAAGAAAGGGAGGATAGGAGCAGGTACATACACCTAATCGAGCTATATAATGGACATATATTCTTATTCTGGTAGATGAATTCACTAAACACATTTTGGAAATGGTGAAAGGGAATACACAAATCCCTGTCCATATTCTTGATACTTTCCAGAATATCATAATGATAACTTCAGAAGTAATAGAGGGATGGACACATAATTCTATCTCCATATCTGGGATGACTCATCAACATGACATCCTCGAGTAGATAAACACCTATATTCTAGTCTAGGGGGGTTATGAGGCATACTCCCTCATATCATATAGACAACCGAACCAGGCACATACACTTGTTTTAATTAGAGATAATCGGTCTACTCTAACAACCACTCCAAATAAGACACATACAACTAATCATAATAACCACCTTTCCTAGAAAGTGGCCTTAACTACAAGTAATATAGAATCTAAGAAGAATTATCACCAATAATAGTTAGAAAATCAAGAGTCAATCTGCAATCTGGCTCCTCTTAATGCTGGAGTTCTTGAAGCCCTCAGAAATTTATCTATTGCAGCTCAAGATCCTTCTCTCCCATTACCAAATTATGGATGTAGTGCCAGTAATTATGAAGTTCCTCATCAAACACTTCAACATAAAGGATTTATTCATGACAATTAGATCAATATTGAGAACCTATATTTGGATGAGATCTACAACAACCCTCCATGTGTCAAGAATACCAAGGAGTAAGAGGATTTATCCCTTACTGTAATCTACCATGGTGGTCCTACCCATGATGGAATTCACTGTGAAATTTCTCTCTGTAGTAGTGTTTTTCATTGTCAAGAAAATTCTCTAACTGACAATGTAGTGATGAGAAAGCCCTATTATCTTTAGGCACTTACAAAAATAAGGTTAGTCATGTATGATGCCTTGTTATTGGTAGGTGAAATAATTTCTCATCCAAAAGAAAACCCAAGGTGATGATCATTCTCCAAACCTTCCTTGGATCATTTACCTTATAATATAGCAGAGGAAACACCAACCGATCCTATTTATCATGATAAATAAATCAAGAAACATCCACTCTAGTAAGACCAAGTTGAGAAAACTCTAGAAAAATATGAAGAGGATATGTTGAATATGATAAAAGAACTGGCTAAGGGTGAAATACCAGTCATGTTCTGAACTTTGGAAACCTCTCAATACAACATTCCAGAGATGTTGGAGAAATATTGTATTCATGATATCCACCTCAACTTATGGAATAATATTCATCATATAAAAGCCTAATTATTACTATATGATGAATATAAAAATCATGTCAAGGTAATATAAGGGTTGTAGTGGTAAATTAGCTTGGCTTCTCTCCAGTTTCCCGACATCCCAAGATCGATAAGCAATAGGAACTCCATCAACGTGCATGACTGAACGCATTAAAGAGGTTGTGAAAATTGATTACAGAAACCCTATTTGGAGTTTATATCAGAGGATGGGGTGAACATGGAGCATTGAATTTTACTACACTCCAAAATATGCAAATCCTATAGAAACTGGCCTCATGAAATGTTATTTCCCTAGGATAGCTACAACAAAAAAAATTTATTCATGATCGAAGAGATGCTCAATAAGAACATGCCTCAATTGTTTTTCACCAAAGTCAAGCCCAAGGAGAGAAAGCTGTTGAGATGATTCTGCATAAAGCATCTGAAAACATCAAGTAGGCTTCCCTCTTAGAAGATGTCAACCATCAGATCACACAAATGTATGAAATAGCACAACAGTATTATGAAATAGGCGATTTAAGTGGGTGTTGGATAATGAACCCGGCCAATGTTCAGACCAGAATTCATAAAATCAGAAGACCAGTTGGACTAATACCAGCCATAATAGTTAAGGAACCACCCTATCCCATAGGGATGAAGGCCTTTTAACCCAAACTTCAGAGTCAACAAATAGATCCTGAAGGGTTGATTATGAAGAATAGAAACAACCCAAAATTTCAATTCTGAGGGATTTTTCACATCCACAATCCCCTCCTCAGTGGAATTCAATTTTCTCCCAATTAGGGAAGAAGTTACAAAGTGAAAATACAACTAAACTATCCAAGTATTCCCTTAAGATTATTGTTTTTCAAATAGTTCCCAGGTAACCAACAAATATAAGAACAAATTCTTGCGGAGGATGAAGAAGAAAGAAATATCACAAAGATACTGATAGAATATCATCAATGCATTATGTATCGATGAATTTCATTAATAACAACATGTAATATCTTCTATAAAGTGAGTATAGTTTGGGGGAGTCATATGATAAAGTTATTATTCATAACGCGGTACATAACGAAGTAAATGAAGGAGGTGTGCGTACCAAAAATCAGAGGCTTACCAAAAATATAGGTATTCTCTTGAATAACCAACTTCCACTGATTCAAAAGGCACATAATAAGGGGAAAGGTAAAGGTTAGACCATGTCCCACTTTTCCACTGGAGAAGTTCAATCCCTTTTACTTTAAGAAATATTTTCCCAGCAAAAGGAGGAGATAAAGAGGTTGATAAGACTCATTGCATAGTTACTATGAAGTAGAATTACTACCAAACATGCTCTACAAGTAGATATGATCTCATTATAAAATAGGTTTTGTTTCAACTACTGATGTGGATAATAAATTACCTCTACTGGTTGCATATCTAAAACAGGGTCAATTGCGTCCTTATAAACCTATCCCTTTGGGTTATCCAAGATAAATACCAGTAGCACCACCACCGATGGTCTTACTAGTTATCACACTAGTTCAAGCTCCAACTATTGTACCTGTATAGGTCCCAACTCAGCCAGATATTCCTCAAATTCTTATGAATACCATTGAGTCATTAAGGACTCTATTGGAAGCTATGGAAGTATGGTGTGCACTGATACAACCAGAAAAGAAGGCGTACCCCAAATGGGTAGATCCAATTCCTCCCACACCAAACTTTGTGAATACCATATTTCCAATATTTAATGGTTCTGGATATCTAGAGTAGAACTTGACACATTTCTTTTCTCACTATGATCTCATGATGGTGACCCCTCAAAAACAAGAAGTAGTAAAGCTCATATGTTTTGTGAAATCACTATAGGGGCCGACCTTTGTTTAGTATAAAAGTTTGCAGTCTCAATCAAATACTAGATGGGAAGACCTCCATCATAAATACCATTTCCAATTTATCTCAACACTATAGAATAAAATAGTCTTCAATCTTACAAACTGAAAACAAAGAGAGAATAAAAGAGTTTCATATTTCATTGCTCAGTTGAAAGGATTAACATACTCCTTGAATATAACACTCCCTCAAGAATAATTTCTTCCCATTTGTGTTGAAAATCTCCATGATGAGTTGCATACACCATTAATCACTATGAAATATATAGGAGGATTTAGAGATCTGGACTTGATTTCTCAATAGGTAGAAAACTCCATAACAAACACTAGAGCCAAATCCCAAGTAATTCCTTCAACTCCAGAAAGGAGAACAGGAAAATCATAGTCTGCTATAATTACACTCAAGAAAGAACCTATATTTTATTCTACTTAAAATCCATCGTCATACCATAAGGATCTACTTCCCTAGTTTTAGAAATAAAGATTGCCTCATAGGGATGATAAAAAAGATCAAAGGTGAAGACAGTTTGAGGAGATGAAAAACAAGGTTTATTATTTTCAAGGAACAAGTCCTTGACTACTTCATCTCAGCTTTGGAAAATAACTTAGTTCAGTTTCCATGGATAAAAAACCTAATAAGGAAGGATATGGAGACCTCCCAAACTACTTTCCCTTATATCAAATGTTGGGTCACCCTATCTAGGAGTGTTTTGTTTTCAAAGATTTCCTTTAAAAGATAGTGTAATATAGACAAGTAAAACTAAAAATTTCATCAGCCTAGGTAGCATGTGTTATTATTACTGATCCATAGGAATAAGGTGATTAAAAATAAGTCAGAAGCAAGAATGTGCAGAATTTTTATGATTGGATTGGTAGGAAAATGATTAATCGAACTCATTCCATTCTACAAACATAGTTGAAACAACCTACTGTGCCTCCTGAAACTTCTGCTGCTACTAATCTATCTTTATCTAAAGATTAGTCCTCTAAAGTTCAATCCTCAAGGAAACAATATGGCCATAAGGATAAAGAGTATTCAAAGGAATATGAGCTCTTGTTAAGGCCAAAGTTATCCCTGAATTTGGTGGATTTCATACCATCTGTCTCAAAAGCACATGCACCACCCATCCAAATGAAACAACAAGAATTGACATGTCAGAAAAAATCTTCATCATATGAGGAGTTGATCTTTAGTTCAATTAATGTTATCCACTTAATAGACCCCTATTAAAATGTTTATTCTGACTATGAAGTTGAATTCCATGTACATTATTTGGGAATTAGGGGAATAATTCATCAAGTTCAAGGATATAGAGGAAGACATGGGTATGCTAGAAGCCTCTATTTTAATTACACCCCTGCTCAAACCATTTATGAAACAAGAAATCATAAGAGATCCCTTAAATGGGCTCAACAAGAACAAGGTAATTCTCCAACACATGATAGGGTAGGACCTGGCATGATCATCTTGGAAGACTGATTAGTAGCTATTCCACCACTTTCTTGGTAGGTGGGTAGACCTAGTCAGCCTAATCCACCAAGAGCAGAAGTATTTCCAGCTTCTGACCCAACACATTGTCCATCTACATCATGAGCATCAACTTCCAAGGAACCTAAAAAATTGCATCTTCATGCTGAAAAATTTAGACCTTTCGACTAGAAGTATGATGTTTTATAGAAACTAGCCCAAGTACCATCCATGTTATCAATCCTGGATGCTCCGAATCTATCAAAAATCTTCAGGAAGAACTTATTGAGGCTTTTCAAGTTCTTAAGAGTTTGAAATTGAGGTTTCTACTAATGAGGTATACTGTATAGAGAATGATCCTATAGATTTTCATGCAGTTATATCTTTCATGGACTAATATGAGGATGATTTTGTATATGGACACATCAGGCTCTTGTATTTATCTGAAAAGGTTAACAATACATTCATTCGACAAGACTTCATTGATAATGGATTAGGAGTCAACCTCATTCCCATCCGTACAATTTTTTAGTTGGGTCTCACTAAATATAACTTATCTCCCTCCACTCTAATGTTTCAAGGCTATGATAAGAATGAACAATAACCTCTAGGTGATATTATACTAAGAACTCAGTTTGGGGATCTTGTATCTAATTCAGATTTCATGATTGTCTAATTGGACATAGCTTTCAACATTCTTCTTGGAAGGCCTTTTCTACATCAACATGTAACCATTCCTTGGTTATACCACCAATGTATCAAGTATTTCTTCAAGGGTAAAATTGGTACATTTCATGGTGACATGGACTCATTCAAAACTTCTGAATCTCAGTATATTGAGGCAGAGATCTATCACACAAAGGGAACACAGTTTGTGGAAAATATATAACCAGAATTAATGCTCTGAATGGTCTAGAAAAGATCCCAACTAACCTATTAAAGAACCTCAATGCAGATTACATGCTGTATATCAATCAAATTGAAAGAGTGTACCCAAATCCAATCAATCGTTATGTGTCTTCTATATTTTCATTTGTGGAAATTGAGCCTGACAGCATAGGATAAATTATTGATTTACCAAATAGTGATGATAGCTTAAATGGAGATATCTTTATTATATCTACTGAACATCAGAAAGTATATGCTTCACCCGACATGCTAGAAGAAGTTATTGGATTAATAGAGAAAGATAACGATGATGATTCCCAACCCATCATTTTCCCTTTAATGCTCCAAGAAAACCCTTCATCATCAGTAGGGTAAGAAATGATTGCCTCTGCTTCAGGATGTCCAAATACTGGCTCCTACCTTATCTTTTAAAGTCTTACTTCATCACCTACCCTTTAATTAGATACAAAATAAGTGATGC
The DNA here is from genome assembly GCA_963277665.1 of Viscum album. Lineage (NCBI taxonomy): Eukaryota > Viridiplantae > Streptophyta > Magnoliopsida > Santalales > Viscaceae > Viscum > Viscum album. The sequence continues at coordinate 168,044 of CAUJRU010001033.1, read as the reverse complement.
ATGAGGAATAGGAAGAAGAGGAAGACCTTAGAAATTCCCCTCTAGCATTTTAGGAATCCATCTCCACCACTGTAGATGAGCTCATAGAAATAAATTTGGGTACAAATGAAGATTCAATCCCCACTATAATTAGCGTGGACATGAATTATGAAGAGAAAGAGGTGCATAATTCATTTCTAATGTGACAATGATATGTGTTTCCTTATAACTATATATAAATTTCAGGCCTTGATCCTAGTGTGGCCACCCATCATTTGGGTTTTCTAGAAGAGCATCGGGGATTTAAGAAGGCAGCAAGATGAACACACCCAACTCATGCCTCCAAAATTAAGGTTGAAGTCTAAAATAATATCAAAGATGAATTTATCAGGGATTTGAAATATCTCAAATGTCTGGACAATATTTTCCCATTGAAAAAGAAGAAAGGACAAATCATAGTTTTCATTGATTTCAAATATCTCAACTTTAATTGTCCCAAAGATGAATTCCCAAGATTCAAAGCTCTATCTTTTATGGATGGATACTCTAGGTATAACCAAATCTGAATATCCCCAGAAGATGAGGAATATATAGCTTTTAGATCCCCTCAAGTCATATTTTTCTATCGAGTAATTTCCTTCGGTTTGAAGAATTATAGTGCGACATATCAATGTGAAAGGCACCATATTTTAAAACCTTTCTTGGAGAAATTTATTGAATGCTATGTGAATGATCTAGTAGTTAAGTCCAGACAATTATATGATCACTTGGATGATCTAGAGACCATATTTATCAAGATTTGGCAACATAATTTGAATATGAACCCATTGAAATGTGATTTTGGGGTAACCTCAGGAAAATTTATTAGTTTTGTTATATTTCATTGCTACATCAAAGTCAATCCTAAGATGACTAAGGCTATATTTGGCATGTCACCTCCTTAAAACTTGAAAGAGTTGAGAGGACTTCAAGGTCACTTGGCCTATATCTGGTGCTTCATAGCTAATTTGGTTGGAAAGTGTTTTACCTTCACCAAATTGATGAATAGGGGGAGTCACATATTAATGGATCACTGACTACCAAGAATAATTTGATATCCTTGAGAAATAACTCTTGATCCCACCGGTATTGATGCCACCTATTGAAGAAAATATGCTCAATATTTATGTGATAGCCTTGGATTAATCACTGGAACCTTCCTTGCACAAAAGAACGATGCTGGGAATTAAAATATCCTTTACTATCTCAGTCTAACCATGATCAACACAGAGAGTTAATATTCAGATATTAAGAAAAGATTCCTAGAATTAATCTTTTCAGTTCAGAAATTAAGACACTATTTTTAGTATCATGAGGTCCACTTGGTATCTTGCAATAACCCAATCAAATTTATCCTCAACCATCCTATGCTTACCGGATTCCTAGTATGGTGGTTGGTTATTCTATAATATTTTGATATACAGTTTGTGCCTTAGAAAGAAGTATAAGGTCAAGCTTTAGTAGGATCCTTACTAAGAACCCATCTATATAACAAACATCATTGAATACTGAATTTCCCAATTAAGAAATCTTCTCTATTCAATAAAGTCCCCAAATACGAGAAAAGTACTTTGATGGTTCTTCTATAAGTCCAATGGTTAAGATAATAGAAGACCCTAAACTCAAAAAAGTTGGGTTAGGAATTGTGATTATCTCCCTAGAGAAGGCAATGTTTCCATATTCCTTTCTTTTATCACAAGGTGGTACCAATAATGAGGTAGAATATCAAGCTCTCATTGCAGGCCTAGAATTCACACTCCAAGTAATAATAGATTACTTGGAGGTGAAAGGTGATTCAGAATTGGTAATAAAACAAATCAATAGGGATTATGACATTAGAAAAGAAGAACTAATTCCCCTGGGTGATTATGTTTGAGGGTTAATGGTAGAATTTCCCTCAGATCCAACATTTTATTACATCCCATGGTAACAAAATTCCCAAGATGATGCATTGGAAAATGAGGCCACAACCTTGGAGGAACCAAATTGAGATGAAACAATCATTATCATTTCTCATCATCGAGTGGTTTCACCTTTTGTCCAAATCAAAACAAAGTAAATCAATGAAATCAATCCCATTTCTAATCCATATGGTCATACCATAGGATGGATGACACCCATAATAGAATATCTCCAAAATGGGGTACTTCTACTGAATAGAATTAAAAGAGATCAAATCCAGTGATGAGTAGTTAATTTCTCTCTTTATGGTGGACTAGATCACAAGAAGATCCTTTCTAGATGAGGCTTAAACAAAATTATTCTCAGATGCGTTGATGGGGAAGAAACCATGACTGTTATGAAATAAGTACATACAGGAGCCTGTGGTGCCCACCAGTCTGGGCATAGGCTTTCTGATCAGATCTGAAGGCTTGGATACTTTTGGCCTTCAATGATGCAATATTTCACAGATTTCACTAAGAAGTGTCATCCCTTCCAGAGGCATGACAACTTTATTCATCAACTCCCAGAGTTTCTACATATAGATAAATACTCTTGGACATTTTCTACATGGGGAATAGATATAGTAGGACCTATCCTATAGCTATGGTTAAGCAGTTCAAGTATATTGTTACTGCTACCGATTTATTCTCCAAATGGGATGAGGCAATACCTGTCAAGTAATTCAGGGCCAAAATCATTTCTATCTTTGTCAAATATAATATAATTACCATATTTTTTGTCCCTCATACCATATTGATGGACAACGACACCTATTTCTATTCTGATGAGTTAAAGAAGCTATATCAGGAGTACAATATCAAATCCAACCATTCATATTGCTACCATGAATCGGTCAATGGATAGATAGAGGATTTCAATAGGAACCTATCAAATATACTCTAAAAGTTGGTGGATAAAGATAAAATGTATTGGCCTGATAATCTCTTTCATGCTTTGTGGGATTATTAGACTACTAATCATACTGCAACATGGTCAACCCCGTATTCATTGGTGTATAGGATAAAAGCGGTTTTTCCTATTGAAATTCAATTGCTTTCACTATGAGTTTCCATCTGTGACCATTTATCTACAGATGAATAATATCAAAAGTGATTTGATGATATAAAATGATTATATGAAAATATGTTGAATACCTTGCATCACTTGGAAGTCTATAAGAATAGAATAACATGAGCTTTTAACTAGAAAGTTCGCCTCCGCTCATTTCTTCAAGGAGAATTGGTATTAGTCCTCAGGACTCTGATGATACCAAGAAAAAAGCCTCCAAAGCTTGACCCAAAGTGGGAAGGACCTTATTCCATACATAAGGTCCACTTTAATGGAGCTTATTTTCTAATATCAATGGATGGAGAACTTATTACAACTCCAACCAATACAATATTCTTGAAGAAGTGATTTGTGCAATCACATAGATTTATTTCCTAGTTGCAAGTCATTAAACTGCATAGAAACCATATGCATCCATGTTTCACGACATTAAAATATGTATCATCTTTGTCCTTATAGCATGGTGTTAAACTGCATGACATCATTTTCCCTCACTACACGACATTAAACTATATGGTTAACATCTTTATCATTTTATATTAAGAAATCCCCCAAGATAACACAAATTGGAATTCCTTATGGTTCTTTAAAAAATGAATAGATTCCATGTACAAGAATTACTCACATCATTGCTACTCCCTAGTGGTACATGATCCCCATTTCTCCCTATGTTTGAATTAGATATGCATAGGGACCTCTTTTCAAGAACTACATGTGGCTTGATTCTTGCCCTTAACAAGATACATACCGACACTTGGGTCTTATCCCCTGTTCCAACCACAATTTTTATTTCACATCAGGTGACTAACATCCTAACCACAAGAAATTAAACTGCACGGTTCTTCCAGAACTACATATAACTTGATTCTCATTCTAATGGGATACATAGAGATGTCCAGATCTCCAATTTTGGTCCTAGCCACGAAAAAATAAAAAATCCTCTATTCATTGTGTTTATGAGTCAGATATGCATAGGTAATACCATCTTCAAGAACTATGTGGAGCTAGATTCTTTCTCCAACAAGATACACAATGATTCATGGGTTTTAACCTAGGCCTAGACATAATATATCCATCTTCTCACATCAATTCATCTTCATCCTTACCACATGACGTTAAACTGCATGGAAGTACAAATAACTACATATAAACTGATTCTATTTCTATTGAGATACGTAGTGACACCTCGATCTCTTATCTCAAGTCCAAACACAATTAAGAAAAATACCCCACTCCCTGTGTATGGATTAGACCTGCATAGGAAACCCTCTCAAGAACTATGTGTGTATTGATTCTCATCCAATATGAGATACGTAGTGATGTCCAAACTTTTGATCTCGGACCCAACTACAACATCATGAAAAAGAGCCTTTTTTCTGCTATGTATGAATCAGATATATATAAATAGATTCAATACAAGTTCCCACCTTTCACATGAACTCATATATGATAAAATTATGTGTGGTTTGATTCTTGATCAGACAAGATACATAGTGATTCTTTGGCTCTATTCCCTAGTTCAGTTGTACTGTCTTATTGCTCTTTACATCGAGAAACCTAATGTCCTTATTGTATGACTTTAAAATACACAACATATAATCCTTTCTACATGAATTTAAACTACACGATGCCTACATGTGGATTGATTATCATCCTATTGAGATATATAGTGAAAACTAGGACTTAGATCTTAGTCCCAGCCATTGGATAAAATAAAATTCCCCTTCTCCCATTTACAAATAAAAATCTATGCAAGAGACCTTATTTTGAGTCCTTTATTTAAAGAAAGCATCAAGGAAACAAAAGATATCCCCATTATAGATATGATTCAGATCTATCTAAGGTACTCCAAAATCATGGACAATATTGATCCAAATATTTTTCTTGTGCATTGGAAATTACACCTTTTTGCATTTCACACTCCTAATATTGAATACTTTTAGATCTTCATAATCATTATTTGATTTCTGGTGATGGAATATCTGATACCTAAGAGATATTTTTTCTAACTATGAAGTTCGTTACCCTAGGTGGGCTTACATAAGTCACCCATATAACAAGATTGTCAGCTAAAATATGCCACTATTTGGCTATACAGCACATGCCCCAGTTGGCCCTGTATAATACAACGCCCATAACGAGTTTTTTTAGACAGTGGTAACTTCATTCTTGGGAGAAACCTCTTATGTACCCTTAAATATTTTATGATGGTATGCAAGAACCTATATTTTAAAATGGCCATCCATTGCATATTTATCTCATATCCTTCTTGCTGACCTAAAAGTCTCCAAGATTATGGTTTACACATTTTCCCTTCACTTATTCAAAGTATACTGAAATAACCTTGGATCATTTGACAACATTTCATCCATTATTTCCATAATATTTTGTTCATAGTCATATGACCAAAAAACTAAAGACACCATATTTCCTATGTTTGGATCAGACCCTCATAGAAAGTCTATTCCTCTATTTCATTGGAAATCATGATTGGAAATACTCTTTCTGTGTTCATGTACTTTTCTCTATAAACCAAACTATATGATTTGAAAAATATTAATCTCTATAAACTTTCTTCGGCTTTTATAAATAGAATGTATGATACCACAACAAGAAAATGACCATTTCCTGGGTTTTTTTGGAAATGGTGGCAGTTTAAACCGCCGCCATATGATTTTGTGGCGGTTTCAAAAAACTTCCGCTAAAATGTGTGTCAGCATAAAACATGTGGTGGTTTCCTAAATTTAGTGGTGGTTTATGGTAACCATCGTAGTGGGTGTATTTCATGGAGATTTTTATGGTTTTAGGGGTGGTCTTTCTCGGAAAAATTGATATTTTTTTTAGTAGTGGTTATAACCGCCGCTAAAAAAACATTAGTTTCACCGGAAAACACCACCGCTAAAACCATAAAAACCACCCTGAAATAATAAAAGAATATGAAAAATGTGTAGCGGCGGTTAAAACCTCTGCTAAATTATTGTCTATAGTGGTGGTTTTAACTATTGAGGATAGAAAAATACTGTAATTGTAGCAGTGGTTAAAACTGATGCTAAAGCCAGATTTACAAAAAAATGTAGCTAATATTGTAGGCCCATTACCAATGCCCTATTTAAAACCATTCCAATTGATATAACATATAACACATCATAACCACAACACATCACATCCACCCCGCATCTCAACCACCCCACATCACCAACACCACACATCATAACCACTACACATCACAACCACCAGGCATAATTTAGTTTCAATAAGGGTTTTTATCATAATTACTAAATTATTATGAAGGGTATTCCCACAAAAATATAATATTGAATGGGAAAACAATTTAATAGTTCGATATATATTATTAGTCATTTTAATATGTGGTGAGGTTATACAAACATACATAGAAATTTTTATAAAAACCAAAACAACAAACTATCTCAAAATAATTCATAATTGGTAAACCAAGAAAGTGTGGCTATATAAGAATAAATAACAAGAATAATTAAAAATCATGTGATTTATCCCTTCCCCTTAAAATTGAATTAAGCTTGTTCATTATCTTTATCAAGATGATATGTACCATTGAACTAAAGAAATACAAAATCATGATATTTCCAAATGTACATATAAAGAAGGGGATATGAAGGATCCCCAAACTTGATTGAATATTCAAGGAGAAATGAACAAGAACCAAGGGTAAACCACCACTTATCTCAAGTGAATCACTATTGAATCCAATGAATAATAAGACTCTATCAAAAACCACCCAAAAAAGAGAATAATTACCACCATAATGAAATCTTGAATATAATAGAAATATAATAAAGGAGTAATGGGGAAAGAGAGGGCTACTATGAATCAAATAACTTCAATATAAATGATCCAATATGATATAAGTGGTTTGGAACACCAATGGAGGTGATTGGGGAAGGGGAGGATGAGTAAGTGTCAACAAAGAATTGAGAGAAAGTCTAAAATTCGAAACATGGTGGTAATTAAAATTCTATTTATAAGTGAATCACACTGGACTCTACCAAAACATGGTTAATATCCAATACTCATGTGGTGGGTTTCGTAAAAGTGTGATCTAGAACCCTCATTGTCGTTTTATATTTTTCCCCATTTTAAAATGGAATTTGGCCTCCCAAAAATTTTAGAACATGGAGGGGTATAATCAATAGTGGTTCTTATATATTCTTCCATGTATAAAATCCATGACCTAGTTACCATTTCCTAACCATTTTACCCTCACCATTCCCAAGGCTATAATGTGGTGAGCTTGGGTTTCCTATTTTGGACAGGTGGTCCTCCGATATTCCATGCCCACCCAAGGGCCTTTCAAGATTCTCGTGGTGCATAGGAAAACCCCTAGGACAACATTCATAACACCATGTCATCCCCAAGTCATGGTTATATATCCCATTTTACATAAGAGCACGCCTAACATAAAACTACCTCCTTCATATCTAGACAAGTCATTGTACAAGCCATGGTGGCCTTCAAAAGGCTAAAACGCCACCTCAAACCTCAAAATCACCAAAAACATTTCCCTAAACATCCCCAAGACTTTATAATTCACAAAGGGAAGTTCATAAAGGGTATGCACCATTAAACTCATTCTATTTATTTTGGTTTCCCTATTATTTCTCAATTCTAAGTCAAGGTGATCATATTTTACCCCAAATTATAAGAACTATGTGTGGATTGATTCCTATTTTCATGGGATACATAATTATTCCTAGATATCCTATCTCAAACCCAACCAAAAAAACAATATAAAATCCCCCACTTTATCTTAGTGATTGGATTTCTTCATTCACATTGGTTTTCCATCCATAGGGTTGGCATCAAGACAAGTTCATTTCATTTTAAACATCAGTTTAAGCTATATTAAACCTCATATAATAAGGTATTTTTTTGTATGATATTAAACTATATATTATTTTAGTCATTTTCACATGATGTTAAACTATGTGATGCATGGTCCATCTTGTAAGACCTAAAACTTCTTAGAGCAGTCTACCTAGTAAGACATGTATTTATCTACATATTATCCAAATCTACATAAGGATCCTTAGCATGTGGTTCTTTATCCATAAAACTATGTTATGAAAACAATGAATCATAAAAAATGAATCACAACAAAAAATAATCAACATATTTGGTTCATACCACACTTGAGAAATCAAGACATAAAAGGAAACACCAAAAATCATTAAAATACATAAAAGGAAACATGAGAAATGAAGAAAATGTTAGGTCATGAAAATGTTTGGTGGAAACTATGTGCCACACATGATACATATAAAAACCGACTATTACCATATTTGTTCAACATATCAACAAAACAACTAATCATGGTCTGATGATGAAAAATGCTCGTCACCCTCTCCACCTCCATCTCTACTTCCTACTACCACCTGAAAGAACATTATATTGAAAATTAAATACTGTTTTATATTTATATTTAAACTTAAAACAAATAAAATTTTGAAAACTAAATGGTTTTGATTTTTTGTGATTTACCTTCTCACCAATAGTCTATGCAATACCACCAGGGGAAGATCCAATTATCTTCTGATATAAATCAATCAACGCTTTCTGCAAAGCGGATATCTTAGCCCCCTGGTTGTGAACTATGTTTCGTAGAGAAACAATCTATCTCTAAGTATCTCAGGGTATGGACTGACTACAACTAGAAGTATATGCAGTTGCAATACCCAATGGATTTCCAAAGACCTCATATGGTACGGGTCCTAAACCCATCATGTGCACTCTACTAGGATGATCCTTCCCAAGGACTTTAGCAACTAGGTCATCCTGGGAGACTGAGTAGGACTACACAGGATTGGAATCCAACAATTATTTACTTTTTAACTATAAATAAAATATCAGTAATATTTTAAGAAATATATATTAACATAGTAACAACTGATAATAATTTATTATAATGAAAAATGAGTTCATACCCCAACTTCTTTGGCAGACTCATTAACAAAACTTCCATCAAATTTTTGGTGAACAGTCAATAACACTTTTGTTCAGGATTCTTCGTGCCGTAAAATCTGTAACTGCATTAAACAAAAATAAATCAAAAATTTAATATATTAAACAAATACTATTATCTTATAAATATTTAAACTAATTAAAATATTTCCAGAGCAGATCGTCTTCTAGAAAAAATCTTTGACCCTATAGTGTGAGGGATGACCTTCTTAGCCCGAATTAATGCATTATTTCTTGAAAGATCCAAAAATAAATAAAATGCATTTTAATATTAATTTATTCAATGTCATATCCTCTTCATATACATGTATAAATGTAAAATGGTATTATTATAGTAATATATATTTAAATACCATATTCTTTTTATCACGATGTCTGTTAACAAAAACTTTCCATTGCTATTTGGGTACCCCAACGGGTAGCTTGTCATACATATGTTGGGTGGTCAATGAAGTATCATTGAAATCGCCCCACAATCTATATTTTAATTATTTCCATTTTTTCCAAGATTTTTCAATGTCCACTTTTGTGCTATCACATCAGCAACTGTATAGTGGAAAAACATATATACATAGAAATTCATTTTGAAAATATTAATAACATGACATTCAATTACACCATAATGTATTAAAATTAACTTTATTTAGGAATAAAAAACTTCATTTTTCCAATTTTCTGACATATGTATCCTATAATCATATGAAATAGGAAGGGAAACGGGCTCCGCGACTAGCTGTCCTAAAATTTGGCCAAGTAATCCTGTGGCATCATCCGTAGGGACCCCATATGAATCAAATGGGACAACTATATTCTCTCTTATCAGATTCCAAATATATGAACTTTTAATATTTTTCTCTATAGTTGCATTTTTTCCATATTTAATGAACAAACAGTTAGTATAAAAAAGTGGTATAAATCTTTTATATTAAAATTTGTACCTATAAGAGTCACCCTCCATTATCCCTACGAAGAACTAGAAGTGGTGTACTGCTCCCCCACCGCTAAGGCTACTGAAGTGGGAGGCGATGACTGAGCTACTAAAGGGATGCTTGCAAAGGGTGTGAGAGATGGTTTAGGTGGAGATGGTTTAGGGGGATAGGAAAATGGTGGCATAGATGTCGTAGGGAGGGAGGCAAATGGATCATCATCTGTCGCAGTTGTCGATGAAACATTATATCGCTTCCTACTTGGAATTCCTATCATTTAATAAAATAAAATTAAGTTCAAAACATATATTTCAAAAAAATTATGCAGAATTGTTTTTAAAAATATAATAGATGCACAATACTAACAAAAAAAATATACATAATAATGATAATTAATGATTGCACATATGAAATAAGTGGTTGCTAAATGAATTCATAACTATACATACAATCATTTTCTCCTTCAATCATATTAGTTTCTTGCTCCATTACTTCATCCAATTCACTCATACTTTCTAGAATAATATTTTCAATATCACGATGGAAATATAATTTTGATTATTGTTGTTGATGAGATTCAATGTCAGAGGTCAGATCTTCCACTTCATCACCCATATCATACAAATCTCTTTGTTTTACACGAAAAATTACACTCCACCCTTCATCCAAAACATCATTCACAAAATATACCATTTTTTCTTATGATGATAAGATATATGGATCATGCAGTTCACAATCACCAACATCCATCAAGAGAGAGAAGTTCACATAACTGAATTGCAAGGAATCTATTTTAACACCTCTAATAATATTGACCCAATTTCATTTGAATAAAACAACTGAAAAATTCCTATGGTAGTTTAATTCAATAATATTGGTCAGCTTTATATAGTATCCCATTTCAGAAAATGTAAATATACAACTATTCTTTGTTTTCCAACCATCTTCTTGATCAACTGTATGAAATATAAAGCCATTCACGTTGTAAGCGTCAAACTTTCTAACTTGTTTTAGAGGACCTTGAGAAAAAACTTCAAATCTTCTGACAAATCTGCTCGAGTATCAGTATTCATGATCTAAAAAAAGAAATATACTTTATTATAATTTCAAAATATATGTGTCAACCTAATATTTGTCTTTATTTTAATATTTATGAACTTACATGCCATGAAAACCATTCTACAAGCTCTTTATAAACAAATTTTGTTATATCTTTCCAATTTCATGTTTGGCCTCTCATTCGTCTCTTTGTTTGTATCCTCAACTCTTAAATAAATGGATTTTCAATTTCACTATTCAGAAACATATATCTATGTGCTTGTAATAATTCTATTTCTGTCAGTGTAACAATTGAGGTCCTCCCAACTGATCGGCCAATAGCAGGAAATATGTTTGATTTCCCATGTATTTGAGATTGAGTCGATGTATCGTCAACACATACAACTTGATTAAGTCTTGTCCCAATATCATCCAAGTATTTAGAACAAAAGGTAAGACACTCTTCTTCCAAATATTCTTCAGCAATAGAGCCTTCTGGCTGAGATTTATTTCTCATGTATGATTTCAAATGCCTAAGATATCTGTGAAATAAAATAGACAAACATAATTATGCATTTAATTAAGTTCCAAAAATTGTTTACTTAATTGAAAAAAATACAAATAAAGTACCTCTCAATTGGATACATCCATTGATAATGAACATGGCCTCATAATTTAGCTTCCTCAACCAAATTCATAATTAAATGCATCATGATAGTAAACAACGAAGGAGGAAAGATCATCTCCATTGCACAAAGTGTCGATACAAACCTCTCTTGAAGGTTGTAAAGCTCAAATAGATATAGATATTTCTCACATAGTTGTCTAAAAAATGTGCATAATTAGAGTACAACAACAATAACTTTTTCAGGTAATAATGTACGAAATTCCAATAGTAGTAACTAATATAATAAATTATGTGAATCATGACTTTTCAAGCCATGTAACTTACGATTCTTTAAGTCAAAACACCTTGAGATGTTACTTGAATACCCATCAGATACTTTCACATGCTTTAAAATTTTAAGGAATGTATCTTTATCCCTATTTTTCATTGAAAAAATTATCAGAGCATACTTTTCATTCTCATATGGCCAGAGATCACATTTTAGGTTTATTACTTATAAGTCTTTCCAAGCATTGAGATAATAATTCGACTTTACATACTCATTAAGCAATGTGAAGATCAAATTGTCATATAAATTCTTCTCAATATGCATCAAATCAAGATTATGCCGCAAGAAATTAAATTCCCAATACGGAAGTTTGAAGAATATACTTTTTTTCATCCATTGTTGCAATCCGATTTCACTTGACGATGCACTTCAAACCCGTTTCCCACTATCATTCAAATGATAAAATTTCCCAAATTTGGTTTCAACTTTTACAAGTTGTGTCAATATTTTAGAACCAGTTAACAAATTTGGAGGTGGTCTACGATCAATGAAACTGTTAAATTTTGATCTATTCATCTGAAATCTATAAGATGCATCGATAAATATTTGATGACACAAGAAGCACTATTTTCTACTGTGAGGCAGCCGTTTAGGATCAAAATTAAAGTTAAAAATAGGATAATCCAAACCCGTGTAAGTATTCCAACCAGATAAATTCCCAAGCCCAGGGAAGTCACTAATGGTCCACATTAAAGTAGCATGCATTTTTAACATTTTTTTAGAAGAAGCGTCAAATGGATTAAAACTGTTGCTCTATAACTCCTATAATTCTTCAATTAAAGGCTTCAAGAATACATCAATATCATTTCCAGGCATTGTTTTCTAGGAATAATCATCGAAATGATAAAATATGTTTCTTACATACACATCCACAGAGGCAGATTCTAAGGGATCAAAATAACTGGCCAAATGCTATAACTGGTACTCAATGTTCCAAATGGGTTGAATCCATCGGCAACCAATCCCAATCGAACATTCCTAGGACCAGCTAAGAAATATAGATGTAATGAATCAAATTTCTTCCACTATTTTGAATCTTCTGGATGTCACATTAACCCATCATTGTTATTATCTATATAATTCCACTTCACGTGTTCAGTGGTTTTTGATGACATGGATAATCTTTTCAATCAAGTATTTAAAGGAAATTAACACAAAAACTTTGTAGGTGTGTTCCTTTTCTTCTTCTTCCTGGTAGTATGTTGATTCATACTTCCAAAATCACCCATTTACTGACATCTATAAGAAAAACATTTTTTTCAATCCTGTTTACTTGAATCCTCTCGCCAATAAATCATACAATCATTGGGAAACACATGTATTTTTGTATAATTCAAACCAATTCTATTAACAAATTTTTTCATATCATAAAAGACTCGGGGATGTTTACTTCGTGAAATGCGTCACACAACAATTCCAATATCATGAACATTTCCTTATTTGTAATTTCACATAGAAATTTGATATGGTAAAACTTCAGCAGAAAAGAAAGTTTTGAATATTTCAAACATCCACTATAAAACTCTTGATTTACATCATTAACTAAATCATGAAACATATTTTCCTCAGTGAAGTTTTCTCTTGCATTATTCTCCACATAATCAAGAGGAGTATCGACTGATATGTTGTAATATTCATCTCGTTGTCCTAAGTCTCAAAAACATCACTTGTCACATTGTTATTTGTAGAACCCTTATCTAGTTGCTCTGATATGTTTTTATGTTGATGTTGGTGTCTTGTAGTGCCAAATTCATCATTTATAAGTTTTTTCATTTCATTTCCCATTGTTGACGAAGCTGGGAGCTCATTCTATGGATTGATATCAGTGTTCAACCTTTCTGTAACATTCTATTCTCCATGCTAAATCCAACACAAATATTGACTATGGAATTGCTTCAATATTAAATGTTCATAAACTTCATACCTATTCAACCATCTTCTAAATTTACATTTTGGACATAGACATCTTATTCTCCCTTCAACGAATCGATTGGAAATTGAAAATTCTAAAAACTCTTCCAAACCCTTAACATACAAAGGTATGTTCCTCAGTAATGTGATCCAACTTTTATCCATGTATATCACAATGTGCCTACACAATATTAAAAAAAATTAAAATGCATAACTATTAACAAATAGGGAAACAGATTAATATATACTAGTTTAAAAAATATTTAAATATGTTAAATATTTGGAAAAATTCTATGATTAGATCAAAAAAATCCTCAAAGACACTTTTTTCCAATAGCCTATGGTAACTTAAGGAAATTTAAGATGATATCTGCCCAAGAAATTTCTCATAATATACCTATTAAGTCTCAAAAATACTATTTCATGTCTACCATGATATCGCAAACTATATAGCAATTTCAAAGAAGAGGAATGAATGCATTTGATACCAATTTGTCCCAAACCAACCTAGATAACCTGCCTATGCGTCATATTATAGGGTTTTATGTAGATCAAATATTTAATGGATGAATATATACATAAAAGGAAATAAGAATAAGGTGGAGAAAATAAAGTCTTATTATATTTTTGAATATATGCATGTGTGATAAAGGATACAAGGGAAACTTAGGAGAGATCTAAGGATCTTATGGTGGAGTGAACCTAACTCCTATTTTTGATAACATTTTTTCATGAACCAACCCAAGTTGCCCCTCCTTCAGATGCCTGGTCTGACCCTTGATAAGACTTAAAGGGTGTTCCCAATCCACATGGGATGTAACAAGTTATAATGAAACAATTAAATACCACCTAAGAATGATTTCACCCAATAAATAATTATGGAAATAATTAGTGAAAAAAAATAAAATTTCAGCATAACCCTTTCCACATCAAACTTCCACACCATAGAAAAATAAATAAGCATAAACCTAATATCAATACTAGAAAATGTAATAAATATCAATAAGAACTAAAAACTACCATTCCCCTTGAACTCTCTCTCCTATAAGGAAAACATTTCCCTCCAGTGGCCTTTCTTCTCCCACTATCAGCTATAGCTACCCTCATTCTGTTGAAAGTATTAAAAGCCTAAGTGGTCAATCCCATAAAAAGGAAATAAAGTAAAACTAAAATAAAAACATAACTACCATATTATGACTATAGAATTCACCACCATACCAAATGAAATAAAACACCCCTTGGGTGAGAATAAAAGATATGATGAAAAATGAATCAAAAAAATGATAGAGATATAGGCGCTACATAAAAATGCTTGGTAGGTATCTCGAAAGAGAAACCAATTTTTATTAAATAAATTTAAATAGAATATAATTTCATTCTAGTTTGAAAAAATAAATATACAAATATACAGTTTTCCATTATTCTCTAGAACAACTAACAATCCCATGATTCTTAAATACCATTTTCCCCTTTCCATTTTGAAAACCATTTACAAAGAATAAAATAATTTCAAAAAATCGATTAATAATATTATAATGAAATGAAATAATATTTTTAGTGGGAAATAAAATAGTATAAATCATATCACTAGGTGCTACAAAATAAAGGAAATTAGAACAAGCCACTTGTTATTTTAGACATAAAATGGAAACTAAGAAAAATATCTTGCAAATATAGTAATATATAGATAGAAATAAAATGAGAGAAATAACCTTCAGAAAGAAATAAGTAGCTAGGTTATTTGGGTTATAGGTACATCACATCCTATTGATCAAACATATGTGAATCTATTTCCATTGTGACTCATTGGAGGGGACACACCCAAGGTACAATGGTAAAAGAAATGTCACTTTGTTGAGTAAGTGTTACATCATAATCCTACTAGTGAAATATGCTAAGGCCCTACCGACTAGACTAGCAACTAGTCCTAGCCTGTCCAACTAGGTACCCAAGATTCCCATGTTTCATGACCATAACTAAAATACATATGGGAGGTTTGGTATAAAAAAAATATTGATGACACAACATTACAAGGAAAGCATACAATAACACATTATGTCCCTGTACTACCAATGAAAATCCCTTTTTCTTAGAAACATATCAATATGTCATTCATATAAAACATAGGTCCAAAAAATACATAAAATTATGGGCTTCCATTATAGTTAATTTTATTTTTAAAAACCCATTAGAATGTTCTAATTGGTCCACAAATTTTTAGAAATCAAAATCGTACATTTGGAAAATCACTTTTCACACTATAGCTTTCACATTCAAAATGACACTTCACACTTAAACACATATACACCATTATATATATATATATATATATATATATATATATATTCACCTTTTCCAAATTCACATATTCCCAATTATTTACCTATCTCAAACCCCAAATTTTTATGTCTTACAACTCCAATTTATTCTAAATAACATATAGCACTATGCCAAAACATGACCACAATGCTTCTCACTTGAAAAAAAGAGGTCACCACCCCACAAAAAAACCATATCACACTTTTCCCAAAAACACATGGTCCATCACATCACAACCATCACCAAAGTAGTAGGGTATTGTGAATTCAAAGTACATTAACCTCATTCAATCCTCTTATAATACATGAACCCCATTATAGGACACCCCACTGCATGGTCAAAACACATTATTCCCAAAAACCCTTGGTACACTACCCCACAACATGGTCATATCACATGTCACCCAAATTTACATGGGTAATCAGCTATTTCACTAATAGAAATCTATCCATTGCTGCCTGTATATATCAACATTCCTAGAATAGAGATTGGGGAATAGGGGTCATCCAACTATCAATCCTAATCCCCATGATGTTGTAAAAAATATCAACATGTGAATGTACTTGTATCCTATTTTAGTTCTCAATATGAGTGTAGTGCATATTGAAATCAAAATTATTATAACAGAATATACATACGGCCACACAAAATACCAATATATGGGATTTAAAAAACCCACTATCTAATTCAAAACCAAACCACATTTGTTGCTACCTCTAAATGCATAACAACACACAAACCAAAATCCATTTCACAAAAATAAACAATCCCATTGTCTCACAAATTCATTGAATTATCAAGTATAAACCTCATTCAACCACACATACCAACATGTATTTTTGTTATTAATAATTTCCATCCCATTAACTATTCTAAAACTTATCAATTTCACTAATTATTGAATAATTTTTTAATATATCATTACCAAGATATCTAGAATGAAGAAACCATGCCTAAAAACTATTTCATCATCCGTATCATACCATCATCTTGTTTTCGCACAAGAATAGAAAAAAACCACAACCTCACTGCACCAAAAGAAAATCCAAAGAACAACCAAAGAACAACTACCTCATTTCCCCCAACATTATGGCAAAAAAAACACCACCTGACCTCCCCAAAATCATATCCAAACAACCAACACCCCAACTCCCTATTAGAATGGGAACATCTTATCCCTTGGCCCCACATTTCATTTACATCACAAACTTTCCCACCATACACACAACCATATGTCACAAACCATCATAGAATATGAGAAGAAAATCCTACCTAAGACGAACTTAGGAAGAATCAGTGAGGTAGTGAGAGGCTAGGGATTTAGGGATTGCTAGGGGGGTCTCACGATGGTCAGGGGGAGAAGGGGGTCTTGAGGGGGTGGGGGGGGGAGTTTCAGGATTGAAAAAAAAGTTTTATAGAATTTTATTAAAAACCGCCACTAAAAAACCACTGCAAAAGGCTATTAATGTTGTAGTATACCTAAGAGCTCTTTTTTATACTATGTAGTACATGACCCTAGGTGGACTTTCATAATTTGACCACATAACAGGTCTTTTAGCCAAAATATTACACTATTTGGATATGAAACATGTGCCCCAGTTGGCCCTGTCTAATACAACCCCCATAATGGGGTTTTCAAGCAATGTTAACTTCATTCTTAGAAAATAATTCCACTAATTCATTTAGCCCTTTTCCCATGTCATTATCCAGATCTAGAAATTCCCAAATCATAGTTTACAACTCTTCCTTTCCATACCCGAATATGGTAGCATGTTTCTAGAAAAATTATCAAGAAATTAAAGATTCATAAACCTTTGGTCAAAGATGAAGTCCTCAAATTAAATCCATCTAATGTCTTTTATCCATTACATAAAACTTCACAGCCCCCTAAAGTCCTTGATACATGACTTTAATGTGCATAACATAATATCAGAAAGCTCCTTTTTAACCAAATGTTCCCTACTTCACATACCGAATTTGTATAGTAGTGGTTTACCATTCATGTACTATGTTAGTACAAATGTCCTCTTTTATTCTTAGATATAATTTCTTAGAAAATATACCCATTATAGCCTTGAGACATAAAAATCTTGAATCCCTTTGTTTATTAGCAATAGAATGTTAGAATTATTGAGAGATACTTTTACCCGAATATGCAATACATGCCCCAGTTGGACTTGCATAAAATCTGCCTAGATAACGAGAATGTTAGCCTAAGGATACCACTATTGACTATGCATCACATTTCCTAGTTTGCATTGCATAATACAGTCTCCATAACGAGTTTATCAAGTAATGATAACTTTGTTATTGAGAAAGACCTCCTATATTCCTATATTTCGTGTTTTTTAATTGATGATCATACAAAAATCATCATGATTCAAGATTCTCCTTGGAAGTGTCTAAGGAATATTATAAACTTCCTCAACTATCAAGCCTTGTTTGGTTTATAATCAAAAAATTCATGGTCGAATCTATTCAACCTTAAATAATAGACATATTAGTCTGACATGTATGAATTTAAACTACCAATAATAAGAGACATAATACTTATAATATTTAAAAACAAAAAGTGAACTCTAGACAAAATTTGAATCTCAGCTCGCTAGACCTACACTTTGTATGGTTTAGGAAATATATGAGTGATAAAATGTTAAAAGAAAAAACTTGTTTGTATAAAAACACAAAAGGGAAAGCCTAAAAAATAAAAATATCACTTGAAAAAAGACTTAAAGTTTATAGGGTTGTTCATAAAACCCTAGTAACAATCAAACTGTGCTCACTAGGCCCCTTGGCTTATATAAAAGTTAAATAACCCCCATCCCTATCAGTGTAATTATGATTATTTGACATAAATGTTCCATGTTATGAAAATCAGATTTGATATTGAAATTACAAAAAGAAAGTAGGGATGAAGAAATATATATTATTAGAGGAAAAATCCTTTTAATTTATATGGAAATATCAGAGGAACATCCATATAATGGAGTCTATCTATCATATATTACAAAAAATATTTCAGCATGAATATTTATTTGTTGAACAACCTATCTGGCCCTATCAACCTCTTACTAAAGCTTAGTCAATTGAGTGGCTTCAGCCTCCTTTTCCTAACAAAGTGAGTCTTTGGTAGTTAAAATGGAAGTTACCCCTTCTAATTGGGATTCTACCAATGATTCATTCAATTTCTCAAGCCTATTTTGAACAACATCCACTTGTTACTAAAGTTGTGCTATTTCCTTCATTGTATACTTAATCTTTTGATTGAATTACATCAACTTTTTTCTATGATTGGCTTCCACCTTAGATACTTCAGCTCAAAAACTATCAATATTGGTGAGAAGTTTGGCCTTTACAAGATCTTTCGGTAGTTTGTGTTCTTACTCCCGCTGGTGAACAGTCTCTTTCACTGCATTATAAATCAGGTGATAATAAAATCCAAAAAATCCCAGTATGCTAAACAGTGCTAGAATTTGGCCAAAATATGAGGGAATCTCATCCAAAGGCTTCTCAAATATTATATCCCAAATGGTTATCCATGTTTTTTTTGTGAAATAACAAGATAAAATTGAAAATATAAGTTTGAATCAAAATCACTACCATGAGGAGGTACATATTCAAGAACTAGATCACTCAAAGAGGTGCCTAGCTCTGCTCCTTTTGGAGTAGTGGATTCTTCATCTTCCATTGATGATTGAGCCAATGCAGAGGCTTTACCTTTGAACCCAACTCTAGAATCATATGGCCCTAAATGGTGATTTAGAATGATTTTTAGCTCTAAATGTGTAGAAAAAACCAAAACATGATCAAGAGATTCAATGAAATTTACCCAGTAGTAAGTTGTTTTCTTGAGTATATTCCTCCCCAGTATTCTCAGATTTAGTAGTTTGAGTATGTACTTATTGGGGAGGGGTATTCTTCTGAGCTTGCCCGGTCACCATGACCAAAGGCTCTAGAGGATATCCTAACACTATATTCTCAATTGGTACTCCTATTATGTCAATGGAAGAAGGATAAAGTGGGATTCCGTATTCTTGAAGGGCCATTGCAACGTTCTTTGCAGACAAGGCTGTACAAATTGAGCATTGATGTGAATTATCAAATAAACGAACAATTATATACAGTAAATCAAAGAACAAAAACTTATGTCCTTTCAGATCCTCATTGAAGTCCCTAAACTTCTTGATAGAACCTAGAATATCAATTTTTGGATTAAGATCATTTCTTATTTTAGTGTATACAACTTTGTATATAATATCACCCTCACCATTTAAGGTATCCAAAAAATGTTTATCTATGTCCAAATTGACTCTGTTGACATTTTCTTCCATCATATCTTCAACTAGTGAAATTTCATTAGGCCTTGATGAATCAAGATCAGTGCCAACACCTACCTTAAACTGTCTAGGATCCTCACTCCTTCCTTCTAGAGCAACAAGAGTATCAATATTGATTGTTGCAGAATCCATCGGAACATGAAACAGATCTGAAATATTATGGAGAAAAGAATGTTAGAATCATCATGTGATACCTATAATAAATGTATCTAATATTATCATGAACCTACTCTCTCCCTATACAAGTAAGAGTAGACAAAACTGCATCCCTAAAAACTTTATCTGTTAAGGAGATAGACTTGTCAGCACGAATCTGTACTTCCCTCGGGGTGTCCTACTCAATCTATGAGGGACCAGTACATGATACCTTAAGGTAAGAAAGTGATACAGATCCTAATATAAGGTTAAAATAGTTGTAAAGTATGTCAAAAAAGTTTTAATACCATATGATAATTCAAATACTCACTTTGATGTACTCGTTATACCAGTTTCAATGCTCTCTTGCATTTCCTTTCACAATATAATGAGGTGATTGTACTACTTTTCTTGAAAATAGAAACCTAAGGTAATGGATGAGGATTTTCCATTTTCATTATCTTCATCATAGTTCTCCCTCCTATAGAAACTTATAGAGACCTAGAGGTTTTATCCAATGTATCAATGGGGATGCTTGTAGGTTCATAATTTGGTGACTCGAGCACCTTTCCTGACATTCCTTTTCTGATTTTGAGCTACAAAATGAAATTTCATCAAGATTAGTGATAATGATTGATGGAACAGAACTAAAAAAATAAAAAATAAAGGGTAAATATATTCTCAGTATTAACATAAATTTCCCATTCCTCCTCAGGGTGAACAATTACCCCTTTGTGTATCCATCGATCTAACATGTCAGACACTCATTTTGAGGCTGGGACCTGGTTGTCGGTTTCATATATAAAAATATCTTAATCCTTCATGTACTTTTGTACCTCATCCAAATTTCTATTCGAATGAAAATCAAAGGGTTCTCCAATATCACCAAAATTTGTTATTTGAAGGACATTTATGAGAAATGCCCATGCATCCCTAAGATCACAGGTCCTGCTTTCCCAATACTCGATTGCTGAAGGCCATACATAGTTTTTCTTTGATATGGTTGTCTATGGTGAAAACTAAAATCCATCAAGTTGGAAGTCCTCTTTAGGTATCCCTCCCTATTTAGAATAATCAAAAGATGAAATGGTTACTTATTTTCTATGGTGGAGACTTGATCTCCTCGATGCAAGAGGTGTTGTCTCCCTAGCTTTGGTCTTCTGGGTAGATTTTCTACAAGGACGTTTTGAAGGTTCTAAAGCCTCTAAATCCTCTGCAACATCTTTGGTTTTATAAATTTTCCATGATTTATATGAAAAATAGTTTTTTGGACTCTACCTGATGTATGCCTTTTGTTAAAGTACCATGGGGGTATGAAGAAACCCAAGATTTAGCATATCCATCCTTTAATCCAATTGATGCATATGATGGAGGTAGTGTAATAAACATTTTGGATGTCTCTAAAGCCATCATAATCCATAATTTTCAGGCTACCATTGGGTGCTTCTCATGCCTAACATATGTGAGAGGAAAGGTGTTCGATTTTTGAAGTCATCTAAATTGGAGAACAAACCTATAAGGGACATAAGACTCACATGTTATTTCATCATCAATCCTAGTTTATAGTTCACTATCCCTGAATTACATCATGTACGACCTTAACTCATTATTTTATTCCTTACCATCATCGATAAATGTTCCAATTGGTGGGTTACCAAAAGGAAAGAAGCTGAATTCTCCTCTTACATTTAGTGTCCTCACAACCTCATCAAGCTTTAGGTTCAGAGGCTGAATCCTAGAATCCTTCTACACAAACGGGGTAAAATGACCATTAGAGACTCTAACTGAATTCAACATAGAATATAAATAGAAATGTGCTGCAATCCAGCTCCATAACACTTGGAATGGTCTATTAGAATCTAAATGGAGCCTTCCTATTGTATAAATTCAATAATAATTGATAGATTCTTACTAATACTGGGGTGTCCAAACTTATATATTCCCCTCAACCAACTTGGATGCAATAACAAAAGTCCCTGGCCATACACCACTACTGGACTCACTAACCAGGAGAAAATAAATGCTTAGCCACATGACAAGGAAGCCAGCTAAGCATACCTTTGCATCAATCTTGGGATTAACTTTGTAACCCCAATTATTATAATCACCTCTCTCTAATGTGGGCCAAAATGTGCTTGAAGCACCCTGATTATCCGTAGTTTAAAAAATGGTAGGACATCTACAAGTTGGACCATTCTCTTTCATTGGTTCTAAAAAAGATTCCATCCACACTCATGCATGAACATCAACTCTAGGACAAAGATATTTCTTTTCTTTCTGCAAATTATTTTCTATTTTGAACAATTCATGAGAAAATAGTGGAATCCTCTTAGCATCATCCCATGTTGTTGTTGGTGGAATGAATTCATCATAAATATCCCCAAGAATGGGAGCCCCTTATATTTAGTAGAAATCCCACAAACTGATCCCAACCTCACCGTGTGTTAAATGGAAAGAATTTCTTTGTGGACTCCATCAACTCAATAACTCAGGAATGATGTCATTTTTATAAACATAAGTTTGTCCTACCTAGATAGATTCATAAATGTGAACATCATATAGCTCTTTCTTGAATTCAGTATAAGTCTGGCAGAGCCAAAACACCCACATCTATTCAGGTCTGAATCCTCCTCCAGAGAAAAGATCACAGTCTTCTTTCCAGCCATTGGATTGATCTATTTTTAATGCATGAAAAGTTGAGTCATAGAAATTCGGCCTTGGATCTATAATATGATTCTTTATATTATGAGTACAACCACTATGATGTAGTATGCATCGAATATGGACTATTCCCTCATAAATAGGGACACCCCTCATAGTAATGTTCATACAATGATAGTTTATATGTTTTAAAAACCAAGTATTTGGAAAAATTTCTTATATAATGCAATGTGGGAATATTGCATAAGCCCATGCCCATATAGAGGCAGATAGTTTCTTCCCGAATATTTACTGGGAAGGTTCGAAAAGATCCCTTTTATTAAAAACAAAAAAAGTACAGAAAAAGAGATTGATGGGGCCATACAAGCATCATTACCTCATGAAAATAGATACTAAAGTAGAACAAATATCATAATTAAACTCATAAGAATCATCAAAATCACCTTACCATTCAAAATCAGATTCTAAGGGACCATGAGACCTTCACTAACTCAGGAAGAGTACTCTCAACAACGTCCTAATAGTCTGGTCCAATGGATTTCTTCATTTTTATTTGGTAAATTTTAGCTTCCTCAGTTAAAGTCATCAAGAGAGAAATTTCTTATAATATAATCATGAAAATTTTCTCATTAAGTTATAATTTTGACTTAAGAAAGTTCAAATTTTTACTTAAAAGAATTAAAAAATTTGGAAAAGTAAAATCCCTGAAAAACTCTTCCAATGAGGTCCCCCACGTAGGTGCTTCTACAAGGTATCCAGAATAGGTCCTTGAATGAGGTCCTACTATGCAACTCCTTTGATTAAATAACTCTACATATCTCCATCTCAGGTTTGATTAACTACCCTCCTCGGTGCTTTCTTGGCAAGATCATGGTGGTGGTGCCTCTTTCGCAGAGGCATCATGCGACCTTATGGGATTGGCCATTTTTGGAATTTCTCATCTTTGTTGGCCTGCTTCATGCCTCAATCCACATTCTCTAGACAGGGCTTCCCATGGTGGCGTGATGATGGTCTAGTGGCTGAGACCCAGTTTCTGCATCTGAGGGTTTCTGCCTCATCTCTTATGTGTGCTTTGGGTAGGATATCATGGTCTACACAAGTTATATGGATGGAGACAATGGGATTTGGGATCTGAATTGCGGTGGGGTTTGGAAATATTTGGCATTCGGGTGGTTGTCAATGGTGATGGTTTCTTGAACTTCATTTTATGCATTCGTATTTTGGATTTGGATGTGGTTATGTTGTTCATGTGTTGGTCGTGGATGAATCTACATTCTTTGAACGTGTTCTATTCGTGATTTCATTTTGGTTGAATCTACTGTTGGTTTTAGGTGAATCTACATATATTGCTTTGGATGTGATTTTGTTTTTCGTGGTATGGTTTTGGATGAATCTACTGTGCGAACCCACTATAAAGTTTTGATGTGTGAATCCTTTATGGTGGTGTGTTCTATGGTTTGGCCTGCGGTCTATGGTTCAAGGGCCTTGGCATCTAGATCTTCTTTAGGGGTGCCTTTAGATAAGGTTTTGAGCATTGTGTTTCTACCAAACCTTTATTTTTGGATATGCAATTTGAAATTTTCAGCATCCGGGTTCCTAGATTCCGTATGGGTAGGTTTTGAGGCTATATTTTGGTTCTTGATTTCTTGTTGAATTTTGGGTGTGTTTGCAACCAGCACACTTCATAGATCTGCTTCACATGAGGTTCATATTAGTAAGCTTTCACCTGATCATGCCATTCAGATTTAGAAGTTCAATAGGGTATGACTCTGCTATTGGTACCAGGCCTGTGCAACCCTTCAGGGGAAAACTAGCTAAGCGATCATGCGATGGTGAAAGATTTTCATCACGATGTAGTCACTGGGGAGGGGAAGATCCTATAGTCTTGATCTGGGTTATCCTCTTTCATGGTTTTATTTGGATGTAATGTTTGGATCTTGCAGTTTCTCAAATTTTCCCCAAAAGTGTTTTGATAATAAAAAAGTTAATTCTCAATTAGAAGAAGAAAATGGAAAGGGAACGCAGGTATTTATAGATGCCACTGGCCTACATCGACAACCTTTTCTAAAATACTTACTCTTATTCCCTACGTGACATAGACAGAAAAATCACTAGTGCGATCCAGTATTAATTTCCCATAATTAATTTCCCCATATTCTTACCTCAGGACTAGACCTTCTTTTCGGTCATATCCAATCCCAAGGGGGGATTTTGTTGACACTCCTTTTTTAACAAAGGAATAAAAAATGATTATGAAGTAGCACTTTGGATATGTTAAAGTTTCATGAAAATTTTAAGGATGTAAAGAAATATGGTTTAAGGGACCTATGTAGCATACATATGCACAAGAAGGCTAGAGTGACTCCTTCTAGTATAGCCTAAAGGCATAGCACCTACGCTGAGGACATACGCATCATACCTACATAGGTGGGCCTACACAGTTGTATATGTTTGACACCTCTATGTGGGGTATCTACATTAAGGATCTACACCCATGACCTTTTCAGACAACTTCCTTTCAACTAGACCCCTCCTTGCCTATAAATAGGACCCTTGGTCTTCCCATTTCAACAACTAAAAAAGTTATAAGAACTCTCAAAGCTCCCATTGTGTTTCTCCTTCACCCAAGTCCCCCAAATTTTCTTTTTTAGCTCTCTAATAAAATGAGAGAATAGATAATTAGATGGTATAATAAAGATCAAAGTACTTTCAAATTTTTAAATACAAAACATCTGATTAAGGACCCTCCTTCCATAAGAAGAAGTCATCTACACAAGGTCCTTTCCTTAAGCAAAGACTTGTGTGGGATGCTTCCAAGAACATCAAGGGACACCCAGGGTGGTTATGTTAAAACCTAACCTAAGTTTTATTGTCCCTTTAGTCCATTGAATAATACATATCATGATTTTACATGCTTATACTTCCTATGTTAATAATTTTTCAGTTCCTCCTAGGACCTGCGTGGTACACCTATGCGATGTACCTATGCGGCATACCTGCATGAACCACCTATATGGGATATCCTTGAAGGCCGCTTCTTAGCCACCCATGGAAGGGCCTCTCCTTGGATTCCTTTTCTGAAAGTATCCAAGTTGAAACCTCCACCAAGACCTCTAGATTTATTAGAACTTTGGGAAAGACACATCATTGTGTCTCCCAATTGGATTTGGATATCTATGGTCAGGGGTTTTCAACACTCATATTACCAGAGGGTAGGGATCCTCGAATTTTCTATGGATCTGGATATACATGGTCACATAGACCCTTAACCTAAGGAAAATGTTAGGGAGTTCCCAGTCTCGGATTCTAGGGATAAGACTCTATATTCCCATCCTCTTCTCTAAGACCTAGAGCCTCCGGTCTCCAATAAGAAGAGTGAGGATCACATTTTCTTTTCCCTTCCATAGGGAATGATATCCTCCTTCCACTATGGGATCCATTTTAGGGCATCCCTCCTAGAGTAAGCCCCTATCCTTTTGGACTATACCCAATGACCTTCACCTTCATTTCACATTATAGTGTTCATTGCTCTATGCCCTCATCCACTATCCCCATGGCTTCTTTTTTCCATAGGTCCGACCTCTACCATCAGTGGAGGAGAAAGTGTGTGGTTTGTTGAATCTTTCATATCCTCTTGTTTTTCACATTAAGCATGAATCATGTGGGCTAATAGATTTTTTATGATCACAACATCTTCAAAATCCACCTCATATCTTGAACCATGATAAATCTAACTCCCACCATAATTGGGATACGTAGGAAGCCTTCACCTAGGGCCTGAGTTTAATAGACATCTTCTTTAGGTTTCCAACCCTAATTGCCTTAGTTCAGGCATCCTCCTTAGGAATAGACCCTGAAATAAGTCCCCCTTTAAATCTACATGAGTTAAGACATCTCTCATAAACCCTGTTACAAGGGCATTCCATTTAGGTGTAATCCCCAACCTATTTCTCTCAAAGGACAATACTCCCATGTGAAACTTACCGAACAAGATAGGCTTTGATTCCCATCCAAACAGGATATGTTGGAAGCCTACATGAGGTTCAAACCCAACACTCTAAATCAAACATGTTTTGTCTGGGACACATTCCTAGTAGGGTATAATCCAACTTGAATACTAATATCCTTTTCTAGGTTCCTTGGGTGGATTTAGTATAAGTCCCGCACCAAACTTTAACTAGGTAACTTCTTCCTAGATGTCATTTACACATTAAATTAAACTGTATGGATGGATCCTTATCACATGACCTTAAAAGGTATGATGTGTCCCATTAAGAGGCACTGAACTATGTGGTTTCTTATTCCTTTCACAAGGATACATAGGAAGCTCATTTATGGGTTTGATCTCAATATCAAAATAACTTCTGTCTCCTTGGGTGATGATAACTTCCAGAGTGCACCGCTGAGTGGCTTAAAAACCAAAATTGTCATAATAACAACCAAATAATGTCTATGTATTATATGAGAAGATAACTATCACGACATTTCCCCCGAGGCCCATGCCATGACTACCCCAAGCCCGCCTCTCGAAGGCCAGGGGCTGGAAACTAGCGCTAAAGGAATCAACCTGCAAGTGTGAGGCATTTTCCTGAGCACCTGTACGCACACAAACTCCTAACTAAGTCCCACACACTGAAAAGGAGACAAGTATCACTAAAACATAGTTGAGTAAAAGTATAGTTAATACAAGTGGGACAGAATACATTCCCAACAAAAGAGCTGAAAGTAGAAAAGTACAAAAAGGAAACACTGATGGCCAACTATGGAAAACCCCACCTGATTGTGAGAGTAGTGTAGCTACTAAAAGCCAAAGTTGAACATCTTGTCCACTCGATCCTACTGAGCCTTGCCTGGTCCTAGGCCACCAAGTCCACCATCATAGCGTCCATCGGTCCCGTATCTCTAAGTACCTATGGGTCCCGATCCGCCAAAGTCTCTGTCAAAATGATGATCGCCTACATTGGACATGACACAAGTGGGCGGAGCCTGTGCAGGGGTGAGTAACACGATACTCAGTAGGGACCCCAAACAAAAAGTAAAGACCACACAAAAATCCTAAAAATAAAGCATGAAGCACAAGACAGCTCACACTAGGTATATGTTTAGGGTAGTGATAGAAGAATCATCAGTCACATAATCGAACACCTTGACTGCTAGAGAACTCCACCTCTATCGAATACAGTGGGCCTGTCATGTCACACAAAAGTGCTTCCCACTAACCTTGGACTTCTTAGGCACACCTCCTCATCAGGTACTATGGGCCTGCAAAGTCACACAAAAGTGATTCACACTAATCTTGGCCAACTAAGATACTCCTCCTCGTCATGTACCATGGGCATACAAATTCACATAGAAGTGCTTCCAACCATGGGGCTGCAAATTCACAAATAAGTTCTTTCCACTAGGCCATAGTCTAGTCTCAAAAATTTAAAAGTCAACAGTCTTCATGTCTTATCCAACCATAGGGTTTTGTACATAGTGCGCATGGGAGAAACACTCCTTAAGACATTAGTCACATATCAACTTCCACGAAAACCTCCTCAGGGCATGCCAAAAGATCCATCTCGTTGAAGGGGTCCCAATGACAAAAACAACTCATCAATCAGACACCTAGTTTACAAGATAAGAGCATTTTAGAAAACAGGGGATCAGTTACGTCTGGACCTGGTTCGACCTGGTCGGACCGACCTGACCAACCCAACCCGGGGGTCCCACATATCCCAGTTTAATTCAACTGACTTGACTTGACCCAGTCCGGGTTTAGGTCAGTCCGGTCCGGCCTGGCCAGTGGGCCAGGCCCAAAGGGCTTCGCTGAACCCGACCTAGTTTAGCCAAGGGTCCAGCCCGCAAGGTCACCCGTTGACCTGGTCTCGTTCGGCCTGACCCGAAGGTCACGAGTTTGGGATGCCAACACATATCCAACCCCCTAGATGTGGGTTCATTCCACTAGTTTGTGGGTCCGGCCAGTCGGTGCAGGTCCGACCCGCTGGCTGGGGGCTCGGCCCGCCAGCTGAGGCTCGGTCCGCTAGAGGTAGACCAATGGTGCGCCTAGTAGGGATGTTGCATCTGGACACATCCAACTCCCTTCTACCACACATGATGTTGTGGGGCCTCCCTATTTCCGCAATCAAGCGACCACGACACCGACTTTTCTGGGTGGCCCGGACGCGAGCCATCCCTCCACGCGGCACCCACCTAGCACCGGCGTCCCTCAGTGCAAACAATGAGGGCCGACCACCTCATCTGCCACAACATCGCTTGGAGGCACCCCCTTCATGTGGTTGATGTGGGTCGGTCTCCACTACTGGTCACCGGTACCGCTACGCCGTCGACACCTTTCGTGGGCCACCAGAGTTGCTCCGGTGGTCCATTTTCTAATCTGTCTGTGCCTACAAGGCTCTCAAGTTTCCACCTTCACCGCGATGATCTTGGACGCACCATGCCGCCATTTTGGACAATCTATTCACAAGAAGCACACATGCAGAGGGGTCCAGGCCTTTTTTTGTGTCGTCCCACACCCTCCGCGTTAAAAGTTTTAAAACTAGGGAGGCTCAGGGGAGATGTTCAATCATAGAAAAAGATAAAGTAATCCAAGATAGAGAATCCCCCAAATAAAGTTACCCCCCACATAAAAACATGATTCACGGATCAACTTGTTCGTAGGTTGATCATCATTTTTCATTTCTAGAAAAGAACGATGAAGAACATAAAAATAAAACAACCCCTACCTCTTTGATTTTTTTCCCACAACATCACATCCTCAAGGTTTCAAGACATTGACATCGTTCTTCACTTCCAAATCCATTCTTCGAGGTGCGTCGAAGATGTTTAACAATCGTCGGTGTTTCTCATTCTTCATTAGAGAGGAAGTTTATTGATGGTTCATCAGAGAATCCTCACAATGTTAATTCCTCATTCCACCAACACATTAACCAAAATTAAAGGAAAACACATTGCAGGGTTTCTCTTATGCTTTGACGTCATGTGGTTATGCTGTTTCGTTTATGAAATAGTGTCACTGTTACACATCATTCAAGCATCATTACACCGTGAGTTAATGAGAAATTAATGAGCCTCATCAATGCACCTCATTATTGCATCTCAGTGTCTCCATCCACCACTCAATGGATGAGAAAATAAAAGAATATAACTTTTTAAAGTTATTTTATTATTTTTCTAAAAGTTTAAAAATTAACTTTTCCATTCGGCCCTTGCTGGATAAAGTTAAGTCTTTTATAGGTGAATCTCAGTGTTCTGAATTCAACGGTGCCCTCATATGTTTGATCTGATCATTGGTTCAAAAGTTAAAAAAACCCACTCTTACTTTTACTTAAGTGTACTTAAAAAAACTTCAAAATTCTGTTCTGGGCTTACCGGGCCTTAGAATCATTTGTCATCCAAGAGTGTAGTCTCAGAATAATTCCATATAATTAAAACAATTACATGGAATTTCAAATAAATTGCATTCTACCCACCCTAGGGATTTACATCCCTAAAAGTCAAAACAAAAAACAATCAAATAGATGGGGGGTACTAAGCACAAATTTGAGCCTCCCTCTCCCTTGTTCTCTCTTGGAGATTCACATGTTATCACTGTACTCACACCCAAGAAATTGTACACCCACATAAGACCCACTCTTTTCGATCCTCTATCTCCACCGAGATCTCCGCAAACATCACCCCATCATAAATGTCCATCTCACCCCCAATCGATGATGTGTAATGGATCATGCATATACCTCCTCAGCTGTGACATGTGGAAAAAATCATGCACCCGGTGCATTAGTGGGGGAAGAGCTAAGTGGCACGCCACCTCACAAACTCTACTCAGGACCCGAAAAGTTCGGATGAACCTTGGAGATAGCTTTTCACCTCGGTGAAATATCCATAATCCTCATCGGGGTGAGACCTGAAGGAATACATAATCACCCTCTTCAAACTCCAGGGGTCTCCATCTCTTGTCTTTATAAGACTTATGGAAACTATGTGCAGTCCTAATCCACTCTTGGATGATCTACACCTTCTTGGTGGTAGCCCGTACTAATTCCAAACCCATGAGTGTCAACTCCCATGGGTCTGTCCAGCATTGGGGTGATCTACAAGGTCATCCATACACAGACTCAAATGGTCCCATGCCAATGGTGGAGTGGTAGCTGTTGTTGTATACAAAGTCCACCAGTGGCATGTGGTCCCCCAAACTACAACCAAAATCCAGGATGCAAGCACATAGCATGTCCTCCAAGGTCTGTATTGTTCACTTTGTCTGACCATCCATCTGGGGATGAAAAGTTGTGCTCAAGAATAGCTACATCCCCAACGCCTCTTGTAATCCCCTCCATAGACGAGATGTAAAATGAGAATTATGATATGAGATGATCATTGAAGGAACCCCGTGAAGCCACACTATCTCCTGGACATAGAGGCTTCCCAAGACCTCTATCGGTCCCTGCTCTCAGATGGGTAGGAAGTGAGTTGACTTGGTTAGTTGGTCAACAATCACTTAGATAGAGTCGTGGCCCCTAGATGTGTGTGGTAATCCCATCAAAAAGTCCATCGAGATACCATCCCATTTCCAATACGGTACCTCGAGTGGCTGGGTCAAGCCCACTGGAACCTGATGCTCGGCCTTCACTCATTAACAATTGAGGCATCATGAAATGTACTTGGCCACCAATTTCTTCATCCCCAACCACCAATACTGATGTTGGAGGTCTTGGTACATCCTCGCCACTCCAGGATGTACCACCAAGAGGGATATAAGGAAGTCCCTCAGCAAACCCCCCCCCCCCACAACGTCACTAGTACTATGGTGAACCCTCTGAAAAGGATGACATGCTCCCCACCTATCGAAAAACCATCAGGATCCCATCCTAAGGATAACTGAGCAATTCAGGCATCGTAGTCAACATCCACCAGTTGTGCCTCCCCGACTTGTTGTAAGAGTGGGGGAGTAACATTCATCAAATAAAGTTAATCAGATCCATCATCATCCACGAAGGATATCTGCATCGTGACCAACTACTCTGTTACTTTACTTAGCAGATGCAAATCAGTCCTCCTGCTGAGCATGTCTACCCCCACATTCCCCTTTCTAGAAGTATAAAATATCTCAAAGTCATAGTCCTAGAGGAACTATAGCAATTGATGTTGTCTCAGGTTTAGTTCCTTATGGGAAAAATACATAACTGAGACTCTTATGGTCAGAGTAAACTATAAAGCACTCACCTATTAAGTACTTTCACCACATATTCAAGGAAAATATCACTGCTTCTAACTCCAGGTCGTGGGCCGTATAGTTCTTCTCATGCTGTCTCAACTATTGTTAGCCGTAGGCAATCAATGCTTTCCCCTACATTAGGAAAAAACCCAGTTTAGTCCTTGATGTGTCACCGTAAACTACATACCCGATTCCCTCCTCTGGTAGTCTCAATACGGGAGCACTAGTCAGTATCCACCTCAGCTTTTGGAAACTCTGCTTACATTTCTCCATCCACATGAAGGGTTTTCCCTTCCATGAAAAAGCCGATAAAGGTGATTCTACTCTGGAGAAGTTATAAATGAACCATATATAGTAACTAGCCAACCACAAGAATCTCCACACCTTAGTCACACTTCTGGGTGGATCCCAAGAAAGAAAAGCCTCTATCATCACCGGATCCACTAAAACTCTAGGATCTGAGATGACGTGTCTCAGAAAATGGACTTCCCAAATCCAAAACTGACAATTAAAGATCTTTCCATAAAGTTAGTGCTCTTAGAGTGTTTCCAGAACTATTCACAGGTGTGTAGCGCGCTTCTCCTATGATGCCGAGTACACCAAGATGTCATCAATTAAGACCACAACAAACCGGTTGAGGTAAGGCTAGATGATCCTGTTCATGAGTTCCAGGAACATTGATGGGAAATTTGTCACACCAAAAGGCATCACCAAAAACTCATAGTGGCCATACCGACACTTGAATTTTGTCTTCACTACATCCTCATCCCATACCCAATGCTGGTGATAGCCTGATCTGAGGTCTATATTTGAGAACCACTTCACCCCCTTCAACGGTCAAAGAGATCATCGATTCTCGACAGTGGATATGTGTTCTTCACGGTCACCTAGTTTAGGTGTCGGACGTCCATGAAAAACCTCAAACTCTCATATGTGTTCTTTGAAAAAACCACCAGGGCTTCCCATGGTGAAATGTTGGGCCTTATGAATCCCTTTTCCTATAAGTCCTCCAACTGTACCCTCATCTTGTGAAGCTCCACAGGAGCCATCTGATTTGCCAGTGTGGATATTGGTTCCATCCCGAGGTACGGGTCGATGAAAAATTCTACCTCCCTATGAGGGGATAGTCCTAGAACATACTCAGGAAAAGACATCCTCATAACCATCCACCACTATAGGAAATCTTGGACTCTAATAATCCACTATACTGAGACTGAGTCTAGATAACTAGTGAGTGATCAGCTACACCCTCCTCTGAGAAATTTCATCTTGTGCTGTAAGGATTCCCTTCTCTCCTATGAAGGAAACTTGGTCCCATATCCATGGACACACTGCACTGTATGCCTAAAACTGTTGATTTGAGCATGGACTGTGGATAACCAATCCATATCCAAGATGATGTCATAAGGCCTCATTGCCACTACAAGAAGATCCCAGCCGAAACTCTTTCCTCCTAGAGTAAGCTCACACTGTTGACACCAATGTGTAATCATCGAATCCCCTCCCATAAGAGTATCTAACTATAAGGATCGAGACAAAAACTCTACCAAAATCTATGAGATCCGAACGAGAGTTGTGGCAAGGAAAGAGTGACTAGAACCTATGTTTATAAGAACTGCAACTAGGGTGGATAAGACACAGATCGTAACTCGGATCATCTCTGGTGCATCGTGGTCATAAGTCTCCACTACTTGAAGCTGTGCTCACCCCTTTCTTCCTACTTCCAAAGGTTGGGGTGGGCCACCTAGGGGTGGTGGTGGTAACACCTAAAATCATCACCCACCACCTACTGCTAGGCCTGCTCTACTACCTCGTTTGCCGCCCTGCGGACCTCCTCACTTGAACCGCTGCTTCTGCCTCTATGGCCTCTTGACCGTCTGATGGTCATCTGTACGGCGGGTCAGGTATTAACATTCCATGTGTCCCTGCCAACCTTATAATAAGAAAATCCTGGTTCCCGGCTAGCTCCCTCTAGTCTGGGAGCCTCACATTGTCGACCCTGAGTCCTGGGGTCGTCCTCTAAAAGACCTATCCTGCTTGGCCCCTCGAATTTTCAATATGCTACTTGCCTAAGACTCCGCCACCTGGGGTCTTCTGGTAGCTCAAGTTGTGGGTGCCTGCTCTGCCAATAATTTCTCTACTAGAAGGGCTCGCTCCAGCACCCCAGCCTGAGTAGGGATGCTGAGAGACGACACCGACACCCCGATCTCCCCCCTAAGTCCCTTCTCAAAGGATCGAGGACTGAAGAAAGGGTCTCATTCCATATCTGTTGAGTAGCAGGATAGCTTGGTGAACCCCATTGAGTACTCATCCACCGTTATGATACCCTATTGTAGGTTAATCAGCTCCTGAATGCGCATAGAGCGCAAGGTCATAGGAAAAAACTCCTCTTGAAAAAGATATTTGAAGTCTACCCAGGTGAGGGCCGCCTCATCATGCATATAGTTGGTCAATCTCCACCATATCCCATCTTATCCTTGTATAAGTCTCACTGCAAAGATCAAAATCTGGTCATGCGATGTCCTCACTAAGTGGAAAACCCGCATCACTACATCCATCTAGTCCTCAACGACCTAAGGATTTGTCTCAAACCTAAACCTGGGAGGTATTTGTCACTAAAACTCATGCAGGTAACTGAGTCTGTGCAAGTCCTCTGCCAAAACCTCCAACAGTAGATGTTGACCATCAGGTGGTGGTATCACTGGTGAACCACCCGGTGGGTCCATCTCTAGAACTGGTCCCTGAACAGACACCTCGTCACTAGGAAGGTTGTCCTCATGACCTCGTATCGGGATCCTGGATAGTCTTCCACGTGGAGGCATCCTGAGATAGATCAAGATGTACCACAATCAAAAAATTATACCTGGTTAGCTGACTCTTATTCAAAAGAACATATGAAGACACTTATGCAACCAATGTTTTCATGTATTGAGCCAAAAAAAAGAATTCAAGGTCTTGGTGTATGGATACATCAGCCACCGCACCAATAATGGACTCCCTGAATCTTAAAGTTGAACTTTCAACACATAACACTATTGCCCCAAAACAAAACACACACTCCCAGTCTTCATGGTAGGACCAACCTCCCTCTAGTACCACTTTTCCAATGACCTGTCATCCGGGGCCCGTGTCGTGACTACCCCAATCCCACCTCCCGAAGGCCAGGGGATGGAGACTAGTGCCGAAGGAGTCAACCTGTAAGTGGGAGGCATTTTCTTGATTACATGTACACACACACATGCCAAACCAAGTTCCACACACTAAAACGAAAACAAGTATCACTAAAATAGATCTGAGTACAAGTAAAACTAATACCACTGGGTCAGCATACAAACCCAACAAAAGAACTGAAAGTAGAAAAGTAAAAAAAGGAAACTCTGATGGACATCCACAGAAAACCCCACCTGATCGTGAGAGTAGTGTAGCTACTAGAAGCTAAAGTAGAACATCCTGTACACCCAATCCTACTGAGCCCTGCCTGGTCCTAGGATACCAAGTCCACCATCGTAGCATCTGTCAGTCCCATCTCCTTGAGCACCTCTGTGTCCCAGTCTACCAAAGACTCTATTAAAATGAAAATAACCAGCACGGGACATGACACGAGTGGGTAGATCCCGTGCATGAGTGAGTAACATGATACTCAGTAGGGACCCAAAAAGAAAAAAGGAAAGACCATATGATAATCCTCAAAGTAAATCATGAAGTACAAGACAACTCACACTAGGTATATGTTTAGGATTGTGATAGAAGAACCATTAGTCACATCATCAAACACCTCAGCCACTGGATAACTCCTCCTCTATCGAGTACAGTGGGTCTGTCAAGTCACACAGAAGAGCTTCCCACTAACCTTGTACTACTTAGGTGCACCTCCTCATCGCATACCGTGGGCCTAAAAAGCCACACAGAAGTGCTTACCACTAATCATGGCCAACTGTGGTACTCCTCCTCATCACGTACCATGGGCCTACAATGTCACACAGAAGTGCTTCCCACTGATCCATAGTCGAGTCTCACAGATTCGAAAGTCAGCAGTCTTCAGGTCTCAGCCAACCGCAGGGTTCCGTATACAGAACACCTAGGAAAACCACTCCTCAATCCATTCATCGCATCTCAAATTTCCTGAAATTCTCCTTAGGGCATTCCAAAAGATCCGCCTTATCGAGATGGTCCCAATGCCGCAAAAAGGTCATCAATTGGATGCTTGGATTGCAAGATACGAGCGTTTTAGTAAATAGGGGGCCAGTTGCATCTGGGCCCAGTCCGACCTGGTTGGACCGACCCGAACAACCCGACCTATGGGTCCCACATACCCTGGTTTAATTCAATTGACTCGACCTAACCCAGTGTAATGTCCTAGTTCTGGGTGCCGCCTAGAGGTTCCACATACCCGGTTAGTCACATGGCCTCAAGTGCATTTCCCTAAATGCCAGAGGCTGCCGACTAGTAGCGAGGGCCTTAGGTGTGATAGAGGAGAAACTATTCTCTCATTGGTGGAGTAAAGCAGTGGAAGTAAACAGATAACACTAGCAGAAACAGTAATAATACCAAAAAATAGTAAACAACGAAATACTGAAAGTAAATAAACAACTACAACATATATATATATATATATATATATATCCATAATGATGCATGATACATGTATCTAGGAAAGTATCCAAATAAGTCACAATGCTGGAATATAGTACTAAACCAAGGTGTAAAGGAAAACAAGTAAACAACTCCTCAATATCACAAGCCTCAGCTTGGTCCCATGTTCTCCAGATCCACAGTAGTCAAGTACCTGAAGTAGAAGGGAACTTTCCCTTATCTAGACCTACAACAATATAATCTGTTTGAGCCTAAAAGCATGACATAAATAGGGTTTGAGACAAATCACAATAAGAAACCACCCTAAGATCTGTGCCTTACAGTCAGTGAATATATATGGTAGGAAATATGAAAAATAAAGCAATAAAAAAGGAAGTAGTCAAAAGTAAACAATCCTACAGTTTCAATTATATTCATTTTCATTATCAAAGTAAGAAGCTAAAAAACACAAGTTACCCTCTAGGAAGTTCTCACAGCCTCACCCCTCTAGTTTAACTTTAAAACAGAATCTCTGAGGAAGCAATCATCGTCAATTCCCCATGTGGTCTCGTATCAGTAACTATAAAAACTCCGAGTAAGCACTCAACATCCAATTCCCCCCTGTGGTCTCATAATGAGGAACTACAGACACTCTGAGGGAGCATAAATTCCATCCCCCCTTTGGTCTCATAACGTAATGGTAAACATACACTCTGGGGAAGCCCTCAACATCCATTCCCCCTATGGTCTACTACACCTAGTTCCCACGACCCTGTGTAAGTCAATTGTGCACAAAAATATATGGCAACCAAAGTAAACCTCAATAAATACTTGGCTAAATAGTCTACAACATATCACAGTATGTCAGATAAAATCACTCCATCCAAACAACACTAGGCATGGAAAAAAAAGTAGCCTAACAGGAAAATCTAGACTGAATGGTACATATCAAATAAAACATGGGAAAACACCTCCATAACATGGAAAAAAACCCTATTCAAAATTAAGAATCTTTACTCAAGAAAACCAGACATAGAAGGCATTAACATGTCTAAAATCCCTAAACACGCAATACCCTGAACAAGGGTATTGGAACTTTTTTCACATCTACCTTGAAGAATAACTAAAAAAAGGCACAAACCACCTACCTCAGCGTTGTATGATCGATATACAACGGCATTGGCCCTTGAATCAACCTAAAATGCGATAAATCTATGAAAATTTCAAAAACGTTCAACCAAGGATATCTCACGAGAGAGGATAAATCAAGAGATGAGGTTCTAAAAGAAGGAAGAAATCACCATAGAAATTCCAATGCAATTTAAGATAGTTGAAACAGAGAACATATGAATGATTGGGGGCTCTAGGAAGAATCATGTTCCTTGGTCGCTCCTAGATGAGAGGTCATTAGAAGAAGGGGTTTCTATGAACAAGACGCGTCCCTGATTTGATATAACAATTAAAAAGAAAAGTACATGGAATGTATTTTAAAAGTACATGGTGTGTATATGACTTTACCGAGACCTACATTAGGTGGTCTCCAGGTTACCCCACATGGCCATGTACTCGACTGTTACACAGCCAGTACACAGATACCCACGACAACCAGATACACAATGTGTACTTATAAGTACACGACATGTACTCCTGAAATTTCTAGAAAATCATATTTTTCTCAAAAAAACTAGAAATTAAATACATACCTAAAAGGAAGATCCAGGTTCTTACAACCTTCCCCCATTAAAAAAATTCATCCCCGATTTTTTCTAGAAAGTCAGCGTAGAATAAGAAACCTCAAACAACTCTAGCCACTGTGAACATACATCGGCATCCATCTGCCAAGTCTTATCCTATACTCTATCATACTTCCATAACAACCATAGTAGTGGAATAGAATGACCATGGAGAGACTTCACGCTGTG
Organism: Viscum album; assembly: GCA_963277665.1. Taxonomy (NCBI): domain Eukaryota; kingdom Viridiplantae; phylum Streptophyta; class Magnoliopsida; order Santalales; family Viscaceae; genus Viscum; species Viscum album. Next base: position 129,023 of record CAUJRU010001033.1, on the reverse strand, counting down.
ATAAAAATTCAGATAAAATTCTCCTCGAAAAATGTGTCCACCTCCAGCTCAACCTCCTCGGGTTGAAAAACATGACACAGGTCTGAGAAGTAACGTTGTTGTTGAGAAACGTGGAAGACGTCATTCATAGATCGGTACCTCTAGGATAACTACAACCAATAGGCAACTGGCCTGACCCTCTCCGAAATCTCAAATGGCCCAACATATCTCGGCAAAATCTTCCCATATGTTCTAATCCTTCTGTGTCCTAACCTCGGTGTGACACGCAGAAAAACCTAATCTCTGAACTCAAATTCTAAAGTTCATCTACGTCAATTAGTATAAGACTTCTATCATGACTGTGCAGTATCCATCCTTTTTTGAATCAACTCCACTAGATTTGTGGTCTCCTAAGCAAGATGAGGTCCTAGCATAGCTTCCTCTCCTGTCTCTAGCCAACATAGGGGTGATTGACATGAGCTACCGTACAAAGAATAAAAAGGTGAAATCTGAATAGTTGGTTGAAAACTATTATTCTATGAAAACTACACCAGGGGTATATGTTTCTCTCAAGAACCTTTAAAATCAAGGACACATTCTCTCAACATGTCTTCCAGCACCAAAATCATATGCTCAGTCTGGCCATCTGTTTGGGGATGGTAAGCTGTACTCAGAAGTACCTGTGTACCCAAAGCTCTCTATAGTCCCTGCAAGACCTTAGAAGTAAAACGAGTGTCCTTGTTTGAAAAAATGGAGTGTGGAACCCCATGTAGATGTATAATATTCTATTTTTACAACCTTCCTAGCTCATCTACACTAAAGGTCTCTTTGATTGGCAAGAAGTGAGCAAACTTCATGAGCCTGTCAATGACAGCCCAAACTGCATCATTCCCCCAAGATGACCTCGACAACCCTGTCACAAAGTCCATCATGACATCGTTACACTTCCACATAGGAATGAGTAATTGTTGCAAAAGCCCTGCTTTTCACTGATGCTCCATGTTCACCTGCTAATAGGTGGAACACCTCATCACAAAACCAGCAACATCCCTCTTCATACCTGGCCACCAATACTGATAGTGAAGATCTCAATATCTCTTGGTGAAACCAGGATGAACTGCCCAAATTGAGGAATGAAAGTATCACATCATCTCCTCATGTATGTCAGTTGGCACCCAAACGTGACCATGAAAATGCAAGATCTCATCCCCTTCTACGGCCCATCAAGGAATATGGTCCTCTCCTAACACACTCTCCCATAGGACTAAGACTTCAGAATATAATAGATGCCTCATTCATACTCAGTCAAGAAGAGTAGAGGTAACAACCAGAGAAGAAATGACTGTCTACTCTTGTCTATCATGCACCTCCAAATGCATCTCAGAGAATAGAGCCATAAGATTCCATTCACTACTGGCCTCTTGAACTATCTATATCTGAGTCCTCCTTCTCAACGCATCAACCATTGTGTTGCCTTTCCTAGGAGTGTAGGCAAGTTAAAAATCTAAGGACTAAAGGTACTCAACCCACCTTCTCTATCTCAAATTCTTATCATGTAGTGTAAAGATATACTTGAGACTTTTGTGATCGGTGAAAACAACAAAATTCTCTCCCAGATGATAATGTCTCCAATAACGTAAGGTATGAAAAACTACCACCAACTTGAGATCATGCATTAGATAATTCCTATCATGTGGACTCAACTTCCGAGACCCATACACAATGACTCCTTACCCCTACATAAGCACCGCTCCTAGCCCGATACCTAATTCATCGCAGTAAACGGTATAGATTTTCCATGGTTCTGAAAAAACTAGTATCGGTGCTGGAATCAACCTCCCTTTCAGCTTTTGAAAGGATAACTCACATGAATATGACCACAAGTATTCCATAACCTTCTTAGTCAGGACCTTTAATGGCACTGCTAATACTGAAAATTCCTATATAAAACATCTGTAGTATCCAGACAAACCTAGAAAACTTTTTACTTCAAAGAAGTTCTTCGACTGCTCCTAGGAAACTACTACTTTCACTTTCTCTGGGTCTACTGATACTCCTGTCTCTGAGATGACATGACTCATGAAGTGAATCTGTTCCATCCAGAAGTGGAATTTTGAGATCTTATCATATAACTGATTCTCTCTCAGTGTACTCAAAATGACCTCAAGATGGGTATCATGGTCATGTTGAGTGTGAGATTACACAAAGATATCATCCATGAAGACTACCATGAAAGAATCCAAGTATGGATGGAACACTCGGTTCATCAGTGCCATGAAAAAAGTAGGTGCATTCGAGAGACCGAACGACATAACCACATACTTGTATAAACCTTAACTACTCCGAAAGGCTATAAGAGGTATGTCTGATGGTCTAACACACAACTGATGGTAATCGGATCTCAAGTCAATATTCGAGAACACCTGATCTCCTCTAAGCTGATCAAAGAGACCATCAATCCTCGACAGAGGATATCGGTTCTTGACTGTCAACTCATTCAACTTCTGATAATCCACACAAAGTCTGAGGGTACCGTCCACATTCTTCACAAATAGGACATGAAAACCCTAAGGAGAAGTATTGGGTCAGATGAAACCATTTTCATGCAACTTCTCCAACTACGTCTTGAGCTTCTGTAACTCTGGTGTAGCCATTATATAAGGAGGAATGGGAACTAGTTCCGTTCCTAGAACAATATCAATAGAAAAGTCCACCTATCGATCTAAAGGAAAACCTGAAAATTTTTCGGGAAATAAATCTCTGAAATGATCCACCACTGGAGGAAAGACCAACTGTGATGTCCCCTAGTCATCCAGATAAAGACTAGCAATCTGGGCTGTAATTCCTCCCAACCCATGAGGCTCGTGTCCTACTCTGCTCACCTGGGCATCCCACTCGCCCTTGGGTAAAAACAAACCACCCTCTGGTGATGTGAAACTCACCCTACAATGATAAAAATCAACAACTTCTTAGAAGGAAACTAACCAGTCCATCTCGAGAATGAAATCATAACCTATCATCTCTAAGACATAGAGGTCCCATAAGAAGTGACACCCACTAAACTCAAGAGGGTGGTCATTTAACTAATGTACACTAGCTGTTCTTATCCCCAACTGAGTATCCAACATCAATACATTAGCATAATTAAAGACGCATACCCCAAGGCTCTCCACAACAACAACATATATGAAACTATGGGAATACCCTATATCAAAAAGCGCAGAAGCTAAAACCGAGGCAACTAGGATCATACCTCTAACTGTAGAGGGTCTGGGATCCTGCTCCTGCTATGTCTACTCTATTGCAAAAGCCTGACCTTCAACATGGCCATGTGATCCTTGAACTGATCCACCCTATGGCTATAAAAAACCCTATGTCAGACCACTATAGCCATGAACTCCACCTCGGCCTGAACGACCTGAAGACCTCCAGTTTCCAGACTAATGAGAAACTGGTGGTCCTACTCTGGTATGAGGATTGAAATAAAACCCCTATCACCAGCTACTAGTGAAAAGATCTAATAGAAGTGCTAAAGATGTCTCATCTTGCTGCACAATAGGAACTCCAATGGGTCTCTTGGTAAATGTGGCCTCGTATGCGTGCTCTCCCTCACTGGTAGCACACCACCTGGCTACCAAAAGAAGTATCCCGCCTACCACGATCTCCATGTTTAGACTCCCTGTGGTGCTTCCTGTTGTCAGTCTAAGGGGTAACAACTCCAGATGCCGAACCTCCGGAGCTCATAACTACAGAATCCATCATATTTCGCTATGTGATCAGCCCTCGGTTGACTATAGAGGTGATAGAAGTCAACCTGAAGATGTTTACCTGAGATCTGATGTCGTTCCAAAGACCATACTCAAAATTCCTTGCCAGAAATAACTCATCACCTCCTCGGATGGGTGTAAATAGTTGCAACACTCTAAATCAAGAAAAATAATCCATAATTGATAGAGTACCTTTCTCTTGACTCATGAACTCTTGAGCTCGATCGACCCTCAAAGTCTCCAGGTAAAAGTAATCATAGAAGGCACACTAGAACTCATCCCAAGCCATAACCTGATGGCGTCCTGCCTGTGAGATCACATCCCACCATCTCTTGGAGGAATCCTGATGCATATATGTTGAGAGCTTTACTCTCCTCTCTGGAGGCATCTCCAGATGCCCGAAGATAGATAGCATGGATTCTAACCATGACTCTATAGTCTAAGTTCCTCCATCCCCTGTGAAGGTGGGAGGATGCTACTCCTGGAAAACCCGCATCACATCTTCCATAGAAGGGGCAGGATGCGGTACTCTTGGGAAGGTTTACAAGAACCTCATGAATCCCTCTTAGAACTGTGCATCAACAGCTATATCTGGAATAATGTTTGGTGCCAAGACTGGCACTACAAGAGGATCTGCCGGTAGTCCCTGATCAGCCTTGTCCGGTGACTGATCACTGCCCTGTAACTGGCGTACAACCAGAGGACGTCTCGATGGCATGACTCTGCATGTTCAAACACACACCTTAGCTCAATATTATCAAGGAATATAACATAGAATTTCAAGAAGGGAACAAGAGAAATAAATAATTCAAGAATTCTAAAATGTGGATACAAGGCATGTACAACTCCAACACGACATGTTCCCTGAAGCTTTCACATGGGCATGTACTCATGCCAACCCTGGTCATGTGACACCCCACACACACGATGTGTTGTCCTAACACACAACATGTATTTGAATCCTCTTCCCCTTTTCGATTGCTTCTACACGACTAACCCAAATGATTTTCCTAGGACAAGACTACACTGCGTGTTTGTTCCAGACACAACATGTACTAGACGAACTTCACCGACCCGAGTTGTTAGTCACACAACTAGTTACACGATTGATTCTACATAGAGTGTTCTAGATGGACTCTACGTGGACTTCTTGATTTTCATCTACCCGTGTCGTTAGTCACATGACCAGATACATTGTCTCCAAGAAACGACGTGTACATCTGGTACACGACGTGTCCCACTTAAGATTTCCCCAACCTCATGTCTATGCTCAGAAAGCCAGTGACATGTTTAGAGACTACACGACGTGTACCCTAGGTACACGATGTGTAATTAAGAAAAATAGTTCCTTCTCGAACAGAAGAACACATGGCATATATTCTGCAATACCCACCGTGTATTCTGGGATTTTCCAGATAGTAAGCCTCCAAAACTACTCTGGAACACCAGAAAAACACTGAAACAAACATCAAATTTCCAAATTCTGATTCGTGGGGGGCCATACTCCCCGCGAATCAAATCTTAGCATCTTATACATGTCATATACAAGCATAATAATGCGATGGTCCACCAAATTCCGATCCATGAGGGCCCATAACACCTCAAGAACCAATGTTTGGAATTATTTCAATCTAAACCTTACACAATTAAATATCCCATCAAATAGGAAGAATTCTATCAAGGCATCTATCACAACAACATGCATGTCTAGAAAAAAATCTATCACAACAACATACAATCAGTAATTCACCCTAAATGGCATGGAAAGAATGCAAGACATGCGATCTCTAGAAAGTGCCTATATGATGCATGAGATGGAATAAACTCATCTCATCGGGTTGCAATAGAAATAAAACCTCAATAATATCAATGATAATAGCAAAAAACATGTTAATCACCCAACAGTGAAATCAAATCAACTGTAATAATTGAAAAACCAGAAAAATTACAATAAACAAGGTAAATTGGTTTTTCCCTATACATGGGTTAGATACTCTTGGGCACAAATTATTCTCAAGTACCTATTTTTTCTTATCCCTGACTATAAGATTTAAACAGTAAGTCAAGAAGAAAAGAATTTCTCTAATACCACTTTGTAACGTCCCAATTTTGGGTGCCACCTAGAGGTTCCCCGTACCCGCTTGGACACATGGCCTCATGCACATTTCCCCAAATGCCAGAGGCTGCTGAATAGTAGCGAGGGCCTTGGGTGGGATAGTGGGTTAACTATTACCTCATTAGAAGAGTAAAGCAGTGTAGGTAAATAGATAACAATAGTAGAAGCAGTAATAATACCATAAAATAGTAAACAGTGGAAGACTGAAAGTAAATAAAAAACTAAAAATATATATATCAATAATAATGAATGATACATGAATCATGGAAAGAAGTCAAACAAGTCACAATGCTGGAATACAGTACTAAACCAAGTTATAAAGGAAAACAAGTAAACAACTCCTTAGCATCGCAAGCCTCAGCTTGGTCCAATGCTCTCCAGCTTTACAATAGTCAAGTACCTGAAGTAGAAGGGTGATTTCCCTTATCTAGACCTGCAACAATATAATCTGTTTGGGCCCAAAAGCATGACCCAAATAGGGTGTGAGACGAATCCCACTAGGAAACCACCCTAAGATCTATGTGTAAAAGTCAGTGAATATATATGGAAGTTAACATGCAAAATAAATCGATAAACAATGAAGTACTCAAAAGTAAAAAAATCCTATAGTTTCAATTATATTCATTTTCATTATCAAAGTAAGCAGCTAAAAAATATAAGTAACCCTCTAAAAATTACTCACAGCCTAACCCCTCTGGTTAAACTTTAAAACAGACTCTCTGAGGAAGCACTCACTGTTAATTCCCCATGTAGTCTCGTATCGGTAACTATAGACACTCTAAGGAAGCATTCAACGTCTAATTCCCCCTGTGGTATCGTAACGAGGAACTAAAGACACTCTGAGGGAGCAGAAAGTCCACCCCCCTATGTTATCGCAACATAAAGGTAAACAAACACTCTTGGGAAGCCATCAACGTCCATTCCCCCTATGGTCTACTACAACAGGTTCCCAAGACCCTGTGTAATTCAATCGTGCACAAAAATATATGGAAGCCAAAGTAAACCTAAAGAACTACTTGGATAAATAGTATATAGCATATCACAACATGTCAGATAAAATCACTCCATCCTAACACCACTAGGAATGGAAAACAAAGAAGCCTAACATGCAAAGCTAGACTGAACGGTCGATATCGAATCAAAAATGGGTAAACACCTCCATATCATGTCAAAAAACCCTATTCACAATTAAAAACCTCTACTTAAGAAAACAAGACATAACCGATATTAACATGGCTAAAATCCCTAAACACACAATACCCTGAACAAGGGTATTGGAACTTTTTCACATATAACTCAAAGACTAATTATGGAAAGGCATAAACCACCTACCTCAGCATTGTATGATCGATATACTCTAGCGTCGTCCATTGAATCGAACTAGAACGCATAAGATCTACGAAAATTCAAAAACATTCAACCAAGGATATCTCAGTAAAGAGGAAAAATAAAGAGACGAGGTTATAGAAGAAGGAAGAACTCACCATGGATATTCCAACACAATCAAATGTGGTTGAAATAGAAAATAAATGAACAATCGGGGGCTCCAGGAATAATTGTGCTCATCAGTCACTCCTGGATGAGACATTGTTATAAGAAGGGGTTTTTGTAAATGAAACGCAACCCCGATCCGATATAACAATTAAAAAGAAAAGTACATGACATGTCTTTTAAAAGTACACAACGTGTATAGCATTTATGGGTCCCCAATTTAGTTGGTCTCCAAGTCACCCCACACGGCTATGTACTTGGTTTTTACATGACCAGTACATGACTACCCACGACAATTGGGTACACGAAGTGTACTTATAAGTACACGACATGAACTCCTAAAATTTCCAGAAACTCCTCTTTTTTCTCAAAAACAACTAGAAATGAAATACATACCTGGGAAGAAGATTCGGGTTCTTACACCTGGTTTGGGTCTGGGTCAGTTCGGTCCAGCCTAGACAGTGGGCTAGCCCCAAAGGGATTCCCTGGACCCGGCCCGGTTTGGCCGAGGGTCTAGCTTGCCGGGTCACCCGGTGACCCGATCTCATCCGGCTCAACCCAAAGGGCACGTGTCTGGGCTGTCGGTGCGGGTCTGGCCCATTGGGAATAGGACCAGCCCATTGGATGGGGGCTTACCCTGCCAGTGGAGGCCCAGTCCGCCAGAGGCAAACTGGTGGTGCGCTTGGCTGGGACGTGACATCTGACCGTGTCCGGCTCCCTACTACCTCACAGTTTACCGCAGGGCCTCCCTCCTTCCGTTGTCAAGAAATAACGGCGGAAGATCATCCGGGTGGCCTGGACGTGGGTCGCCCCTTCATGCAGCACCCGCCTGGAGCTACTTCACCCCGTAGCTGCCGCGACCATCCGGTTGTAGCCTCCTACCACCGCGGCGCACTGACGGGCGCTCCGCCATCCTCCAGCGCGACTGATGATGGCTGGCCGCCTCCTCTGCCACAATACTGGTTGGCACCACCCCCTTTTCCATGGTGCTCATTGGTGCCTCCCCCTCTTCCGTGGTGCTGGTTTGCGCTGCCCCCTCCACGCGGCTGATGTGGGCTAGCTGCCTATGGAGCTCTCAGGTTGCTGCCATCACCGAGATGGTCTCAGAAGCACCTTGCCACCATTTTGGACAATCCGTTCACAAGGAGCACACATGTGGAGGGGTTTGGGCCTTTGTTCGTGTCAGTCCGCACCCTCCACGTCAGTTTTAAAACCGGGGAGGCTTAGGGTAGATGTTCAATCATAGCAAAAGATAAACTAATCCCGGATAAGGAATCCCTCAAATAAAGTTACCCTCCCACATAAATGCATGATTTGCAGATCAATTTGTTTGTGGGTTGATCCGCGTTCATCGTTTCTAGAAAAGAACATGGAAGAACTTAAAAATAAAACAACCCCTACCTCTTTAATGTTTGTTTCCGTATCATCACATCCTCGATGTTTCAAGACGTCGACATCATTCGCTGCTTTCAGCTCTGTTCTTCGAGGTGAATCGAATATGTTCGACGTTCGTCGATGTTTGTCCTTCTTAGTTGGAGAGGAAGTTCATCAGAGGTTGGTGAGAGAATCCTCACAGTTTTAATTCCCTATTCCACCAAAGTGTCAACCAAAATAAAATGAAAACACATCATAATGTTTCTGTTACGTTGCGACATCGCGTCGTTACGCTGTTTCATTTATGAAACAACATCACTGTTACGCATCATTAAAGCGTCGTTATGCTATGAGTTAACAAGCTATTAATGAGCCTCATTAATGCACCTTGTCGCTACACCGTAGCATCACCGTCTTCCGCTCAATGGATGAGAAAATAAAATAAAATAACTTTTAAAAGTTATTTTATTATTTTTCAAAAAGCCCAAAAATTAACTTTTCTGATTGTCCCTTGCCGGCCGAAGTTAAGTCCTTTCTAGGGAAATCATGACATTCTGAATTAAATGGTGCCCTCAAATTTTCAATCCGAGCAATGTTTTAAAATTTATAAAAATCCTGTCACACTTTTAATTAAGCCGTACTTAAGTTCAGAATTCTGTTTTGTGATCACTGGGCCTCAATATCACCTGTCGTCTAAGTGTGTGGTCTCAAAATAATTCCATATTATTAAAAACAATTACACAAAATTTCCAATACATTACAATACCATTGATGGAGAACCTCATATACATACATATATCTCTATTTATTAAGAATGTCAAATATATACAGATGATTCTAATTTCCATACATGCTAATAAATGATTAAAACTTTCCAGTGAAACCTACGTTATTCTTGGTAAATTAATAAGTATTCTTGAACATATCTTAAATCTATAAGAGTGTCTCGGAGTAGAAAATAATTCCCCCCAAAAGGGTGCGACAAGTTCGACCTCCCATCCTCTCAACCAATGTGAGTTATAAAGCATCGTGGGTCAAAATCCTTAACGAGGACCTGCCTTTGGAAAGTAGGTCCCTTTGGATATAGAATCTTTTGGTGTTTCTAATTCCATAAACAAATCCATTGGAAAGCATCTGGAAATAGTGATTCCTAACCAGAACACACATTCTGGGGAAAAAAAATATAGTTACATTAATATATATATATATATATATATATGTATTTGTATATTAATATCTATTAATATCTATTTATATATATATATATAGTTATGTTTTTTATCCATATATTTACTTGCATATTAATATATATTTATAAGATTAGTTTTAAATACATTTATAAAATATGTTTTTTTGTGTTTATTAATAAATAAATACGTACATACATATATACAACATAAATACACATGTATATATATTATATATATTTGTATATATAAGTATAATTATACATATTTATATATATATTTACATATATTATATATTCACATGTATATTCATATGTTAGAATATATAGACAATATGTATTAGTTTGTTAATATAGACACACACACACACACACACACACACACTATATAGGTATATAAATATTCATATATTTGTATTTTAAATAAAATGGATATTATAAGGCTTATATATTGAGAAATATACTTTATATGTAAATATGTTTAATTATTTATTTTTAAAATTAAAATTTTATGTGTGAATAAATAAAAAATATGTATATATTGTTATATATTAGTTTATACAAAATAGTACATTGTGAAAAATGATAAAAATTCAAAACCATAATATCAGTATGAATTCATTTTTTGGGAATAAATTCAGTCCCCATTGAAAAAGGGAAAAAAGTCCCCATGTAACGAGGCTGAAATTCCATCGAATGTTAAAAAATTTGGGTATTCCGACTAAAAACCCAATTTTGGAGGTCTTTTAGGCCTTTTTTGGACTTGAAAAATGTGATAGAAGATTCCCTTGTGTCATCATCACGTAGAGATCATCGCAGGCTTTGATTTGATATGTGGTGGAGCTCAAATAGACAACCAGATCAAAAGTTATGACCGTTTGAAGTTTGAGTTACGTTTTCAACTTATTTTAGTTATTTTATTAATCATTTGATTTTTTTGTCTTCAAATTAATATTAAATGATTATTACTCGATAATAATTAGAATATTATTAATTAATAATAATATTTAAAATATTTTATAGGCCATTTTTACTAAATATCTTACATATTAAGTGTAAATGTCTATTTATGCTCATCTAAAATATATTTAAAAAATATACATTACATTTATATCAATATAAATATATTTATATATTAATATATTATTTTTAATGAGTTTTTTTTGAAATATACCATTTATCAGTGCTAGTAAAAAATCGATGATAAAGGATCCCCTTTATCAGCACTACTAGAAAAAGCACTGATAAAGACTCCCCTATATTAATATATTATTTGTGAGGAAGACTGGATCTCCCACTAGAAACATGGTGTTGGTAGACTAAATCCTTAAGAATAGTGTGATTACATGACTCAGAACATAATCATCTGCCCCCTTTATTCTCAACACAAACTTAGGTCTTCAGTGGGTTCAGTCTCATCCCTTCTCACAGGGGACAGTCACTGGACCTATTTTTTTACATAATATATAACCCAAAGTCCCTTTGATTGTCTGGCCCTTGGAGGCCCATTGGTCGTATTTTAGACCCTAAGGCCCTTGATGGCAGACATGGAATCCCTTAGAGGTCCTTGTTGGTTGACATGGAAGTTGGGCCTTGATTGTTGGCCCTATAAGGCCTTTTGAATGCCTGGAAGGCCCATGAAGGACACACCATGATGAAATTGCGGCAACTCATGTACATAAGCCATGCCTTATGGCTCCCCATACCCTGTCAGCATACCATTCCCCCTCGTTTGTCTGAGCTATATGCCCTACATCGGCATGAGCTCCTATTTGATGCTGTAACTGTAGCATATATTTTTTTACTGTCATCCCTTCACCCCTCCAAGCCACTCAACAACCCAGCAGTTATTGCCTCCCGTCCAGATGTGGTTGGGTCACTAGCCCTACTGACAAGCGGTGCACAAGCAAATCATGCATGGGCCAGTAGTAGCCGCTGGTGTCAGATTCACAGCTGGACAATCCATGCGCCTCATATTTAGAAATATATATTTTTATATATTAATTTTAATAATAAATATATATTTTTGTATATATGTAATATATATATATATATTTTAATATAAATATAAAATAAAATGAATAGATTTTTTTAAAAAAATGATAGTAAAATTAACATTTATTTTAATAAATAATATTTATTGAAAATCTATGTATTTAAATACAATACATTTATAATATTTATATATATTACGAAACAATTTTATTTAGCATAAAATATTAATTAATTTATATAATTAATATTTTTGAAAATATAAAAAACAACATTTAAATAGAATTAGTAATTATTAATATTTTCTATGTATAATATTACGAATATTGTATACATTTTATATAACTTGTACTTAATAATATTTATATAACGTTATTAATTAACATTGAGTATGTGTTCAAAAAAAATATATATATATATATATTTATTTACATACATGCATACATAGACATATTTGCATATACAATTGCAACGTCTCCGTGTGTAGTTGAAATATAATATTAATATAATATACCTCAATGAAATTATAACTTCAATTAATGTAATTTGAGTTTAAAAAATTTTATAAGAATATTCATATTTTATAAATATTATTAGCCATCCCATAATCCTACATTTGTCCTCGATTCAAATCTTGATAACCACCTTTTGCAGGATCTTTGAAGGCACTATAGAATCACTGTAGCAATGATGAGTATTGTAGTAGCGTGAGTATTGTAGCAGTACTTTTCACAAAATGGACCTTTTGATCATATAATGAGCTTTCATTCCACAAGACCTTTGGGCCATCAAATTGTAATTGGTCTTTGGGCCACAAGGGAATTTGGACCATGTAAGGGTTCCCTATCAACTCATAAAAAAGGTTTATCATGATATAAAAATAACAATTAAATTGGAGGAATTAAAATGCAATTAATGAAATTTTTATTAAGAAACACACACATAATCATGAATTTTAATATTCATCAAAATAAATATCATATATATATATATATATATTAATTTTTAAGAATAATTGCGACTTAAGTAGAAAAAATAATAATATTTTTTAAAAAATACAATTGAAAGTAAATTTAATATTTATCTTCAATTTGTAAAATACATTAAATTTATATTTTATTTAAATAAAATACAGTTAATATTTATAAATATAACTTTATATTTTTATTTAGTTGAAAATATTTATAAATTTAACCATTTAATGATATTTTTTAAAAATATAATTAATATTATTTAAATATAAATACAACTTATTAATATTTTACATATAATATTATTAATATTAAAAACATTTTTACCTTTATCAGCGCTAACCATAGCGCTGAGAAATCCACCTATATCAGCGATAAATGTTTCACTTATATAAACCTGATACATATGATTCGACCCTTATGTTTCAGGTGGTTACCCATACAAATCAAGACTTTAGTAGTATTAACATTAGTATTGATAAAGATTGACATTATTCAGTGCTAAAAATATTTCTGATGAAATATTTAATTATCAGCGATTATGATTTTAGAGCTGATAAATCCTCTTTTATAAGTTCTTTTTAGTAAGTGCCAATAAAATCCTTATTATCTTCATAAAATAAAATTAACCGTAATCGAACCTATATTTCATGATATTGGAGAAACTATTGTCATTACCCACCCTAACTGGGAATCCCTTTTGGGCCTATAGTGAAGATGAGAGTGACTCCCTGAGGCTCGTGTCACAAACCAAATAGGCAAACCCAAAGCCGAGAACTCGCACTGATTTGTGAAAAGACCTGAAGGGCGTTTCCGATCCTCAGAAGCTGACAACTAGTAATTGGGTATATAGGAAATACTTTTGAGAAGGGTATCACCTAATATTCCATTAAATGGGTCGTATCAAAATATCAGATGAAACCATTCCATAAGTTGGAGAGGCACATAATAAATAAAAAAGTAATATAACACTACTACAAAATAGACCTTTAACAACACTAAAATTGAACTTTATCAGCATAAAAAACATCAACTACTGGATCATAATTAAAAGCCCTATACTTTAATCAGTGCTAAATAACGTTGATAAATAGACCCTTCATTAGTGCTTTTAGAAGTGATGATAAAAGATACCTTTATCATCGCATTTAGTAGTGCTAATAAAGGAACGTACTATATTGTGATGTTAAATTTATACCACACTGTAGCACTAGATAAAACAGGTACAAATACAAGAAACAACCCCAAAAACATCCAAATAAACATGTATAAATACAAATTTTAAATGAAATAAAATTTACATCACAAATACAGGAAAAAACTCTATATTATAGACATTTCAAATATTGGTTTATACAATTACATGAGTAAGTACAAAGTATCATAGACATTCAAAAACATCAATGTTCCTTTGTTTCCCGCCTAGCCCCTACTAATGTTATTGCTGAACAAACCACATCTGCTCGAGCAAAAGAATTTACTTGTATAAGAAAAAAATTCTTATGTTAGTAATACTATAAAAAAAATAAATTAATCAGAAACTGTTAGTTTTAAACTAAACTTTGAGTCATATTAGGAACTCTATGTATCAGATTGAGTTGCAGTTGATTTTTACACATAACACCATTTCTTTTTTGTCTTCATACAATATCTCTATGAAAATTAACTAAATATGTTTATGATAAAAATGATAAGGAAATTAATTAATTAATAACATATAGAATGATTAGAAAATTATATAGACTCGGCATTCTTTGAGAGGGTCAGGGTTTGAATCATGGGAGTCTGCTTTCAGAGCGAGCCTCTCCCCCGGGATCCACCCATCTTGCCGGGTCACTCGGTCTCAACTGGGCGAAAAAATGAGGCACAGACCAATATGCTGACGAATTGCTTTGACGAACCATCACTGATCGGGTTGTCACCCTCCGGGACGCTCTGCCATCTCGACAGGTAACGGCTCCTTCCCGGTTGGGGCTCTCTCTGGAGTGACCCCTTTGTGGGGAGGGGGGTTTCCTTGTGTGGAGGGTTCAAAAAGGCCACACAGGGGAATCCCCTTTTTAAGAGATATCTAGACTCATTTTATCAGTTTTTGGTGATGTGATGCATGTTTTAAACTAAAATAACAATTATATATTGAAAACACACACTTGGATTCATACCGATAACACTGTGCATCAGATTAAGGTGAGAATAATTACTACATGTCCCAAATGACTTATGGACCATTTTTCTAAAGTATCAAAATAATATGAATGTGTTTGCTTAGTTTTGAGTATGTCACTTGAATTTTTTACTTAAATATCATTTAAGCTGGAAACATACACTTAGAGTCATACTGGTCACATAATGTGTCGATTTGATGTGAGACTAATTCCTACACATCAAAAATGACTTATAAATCATTTTATTAAATTATCAAGACAATCCAAGCACGTTTGCTCAGTTTTTAGTGAGTGAATCCTTTTGAATTAAAATGTCAATTTTAAACTGATAATAGACACTTTGAGTCATATCAGGAACATTGTATATTAAATTGAGCTGTGACTGATTCATACACATCAAAAAAATGACTTATGGATCATTTTCCTAAAGTATCAAAACAATCAAAATGTTTTTACCCAGTTTTGAGTATGTCAGTTGTCTTTATTACTAAAATTAATGTCAATTTTAAATAAAATGACACATTTTGAGTTATACTGGTCACACAGTGCATCAGATTGAGGTATTACTAATTCATATACAACAAGAATGTCTTATGGATAATTTTAATAAATTATCAAAACAATACGAATGAATTTTCATGGTAATAAGCATGTAGCTTGTGTTTTTTACTAAAATGTAATTTTAAATTGAAAACACACACTTTGAGTCGTTTCAATCACATCATGTGTCGGTTTAATGTGAGAATGATTACACATCCCAAATGACTTATGATTTATTTTCCTAAATTTGTAAGACAATCCGACTGTGTTTTCTTGGTTTTCAGTGAGTGAAACTTTTTGAACTAAAATGAAAATTTGAAACTGATAATGGTCACTTAGATTCATAACAGGAACATTGAATATCAAATTTAGGTGCAAATGATCATAAAAAATGACTTATAGATTATTTTAATAAATTATAAAAAGAATCCAAATGTATTTTCTTAGTTTTGACTATGTCAGTTGTCTTTTTTATTAAAATTAATGTCAATTTTGAATAAAAGGAAACACTTGGAGTCATACCAGTCACACTGTGAATTGGATTGAGGTGTGACTAATTAATACATGTCAAAAATGAATTATTTATTGTTTTTCTTAAGTATAAAAACAATATTAACTTGTTTTCTCAGTTTCGAGTATGCTAGCTGTCTTTTTTACTAAAATTAATGTCAATTTTAAATAAAAAGACACACTTGGAGTCACACTGGTCACACTGTACATCAGATTGAGTTGAATCTGATTCTTACACATAAAAAATCACTTATGGATCCACCTTCGCTTGGTTCTCCCCCTATTGCCATCTCTCTTCCCGTATGGGTATGGAAACAACTTCTTTATCTGCGCCTCTGCGGGCTCCTTCACGACATAATGATCCCCAATCGTGGAGGCATCTTGTGGGTTCATTCCTTGGCGATTTGTTGTTGGACTATTTTTTTTCCTTAGCCGTAGATCAGGATAGGGTTTCTCTAGGTGGTGACATAGTCTAGGATGGGGACTATTCTTCTGTAGTCTGAGGGGTGATGTCGTGTTTCAGCGTCAGTATTGGGTGCGGTGGGAGGTTTTTTTGCGGTCTCCGTGTGCGTGAGGATCTGAAGATAGCGATATGAGTGGCTTGCAGTGTGATATTCTTCAGGTATATTTTGTCGACAATGATTTTGTGGTTTTTTTAGATTTAATTTTCTGAATTTGGTTTTGTTGAGGCTTGCGTTGCCTTCTCCAGGCGTCCGGTGAGATTCCAGCTTCAGTGTTTTGGGTTCTGATCTTGATGTTCGGTTGGGGATTGTCGGATCAATGGAGGTGGTGTGTGATGTTGTCTTGGATTCAGTTCAGACGATCATTGATGGAGTTTTGATGAACGAAATCATAGTTCGAGGTGGTGTGGATATAGGTGTGACAGATTCACGGTGGTGGACCAAATTGATTTCAGCGAGGGTTTTGTTGTGGTGGTTTCGCAGCATGATGGATGGCTTTTAGAAAACTTTGAATGTTTTTTTATTGAATTTGTGAATCTGTGGAACGGTTGGTCTGTTTGGTTTGTGGCACTTCAGTTTGAGATCTATGGGTCAATGCATCTGGTTCTCATCAAGGGACGGCTCTAGAGGAGGTTTAGAGCAGGGAGATTACACACCGTGTGTCCCACTGAACGCGGTGAGTAGTCCCTTCAAGTTAGAGTTAGACCATGTACCCCATACACAAATTTCCTGGATAGAAACCATGTAACACGGATACTACACGGCGTGTGTCCCACTGAACATGTTGTGTACTCCAAAGATTTCCGAAGTACATCTACACACCAGTCCCCCGGGTGTGTACTTCGGATGGACGGTGAAAAAAAGCACACATTGTGTATTCAGAAATACATGCCGTGTACTCATACAAATTACACAGATTTATTAAAATTTATTATTATATTACACAAACCCTTGAGACATGTACCATAGTGTAGGCGTAAAGCTGAGGAACAACACATGATATGTGTTTTATACATATGTGTTTAATTTAACATCTGTGTAATGTTCATTTCTACTCATTGGGTAGTTATGAATGGGAATTCACCAGGTTACCTCCAAGGTACAAGTTATGTAAAAATATAATTTTAAATGAATTTATTTGTTTAAAATTATGATGGATGATAATATCAAGGAAATTTAGAAAAGAGTTTAATATAAAAGGATCGATTAATTAAAGATAATTAATTGATTTGGACATGATTTATCTTAAACAAGAATGATTAAAGAATTGAATTCTTGTTTTATTTGTGTGTAAATATCGTTTCATGTATGTATGATCATGAGATATACCAAGACCTTTATATGTAAATGGTTTATATTAATCTATCTATTTAAATTAAATTTGTTGGCCTGTGATCCTTCTTATCATTAATATGTTGGGCCTGCGTGCCCAAGGTTTCTTTTATGTAAAACCCCGAATTACCCCTTACCTGTGTGTGAGATAAAATCATATATAATGGATGAAGCTCCCAAGTTGGTAGAGGCGACTTAAGTTAGGAGCCAAGGTGAAACCAATCCAATGAGATACAAATGTGGATAGATGGAAAGCTATAAACATGAACCCAAAAGGTTCAAGGTGTTTCTCCCCTAGGTCTTGGGTTAGTTTATCAACTACTAAATAAACTGACCAATACAACATGCTCATGATCATAATATTTATTTTATTTCTATTAGTTTCATGGTTTATTTATTATGGGTGTGTTGTCACGATCATACAATTAATGAATTAAACAAGCATGAAAGATGGAACTAAAATAAGACCGGATTATGCACAAATATTATCTTAGAAATGGTTAATAACTTAAGTATATCCCATTTATTATTAAAAATAATGTAGTAAATGATAATAAAATGGAAATTTATGTATAAGGATAAAATCCCTCAAAGAAATATTAAGTCATTATAGCCTTCCACAATCTTGGTTAGAATCGAACCATAGTTCAAAGTGCTTGACCAACCCTAGTTAGGGTGATTTAAATTATCGGAGAATTATAATTCAAGGTTTTAGGTTGACTTAACTTGGTTCAAATTAAGGGTTGACTGCCACAATAGGACTTGGTGTGACCAAGAGGCAAAGGTTGAGGAAATCCAAAATAAAATGGTTTCAGGATTAGGGATTCCACTAAGCGGATCAAGGAGCTACGAGTTAATACAGTTGGCATTTAAAATAACTACCTAAAACCCTTCAAGTTGCTTGAATAACCATATTTGGGGTAATGAGAAAAGAAAATATGGATCCTTTCCACTAGAATATTTAGGCAATAAAATATTCCAAAGTCAATGTGGAGGGCTATTGGATTTCGATAAAATAGTGGGAGACTAATAAGTATTAATTTCTTTATTTGTCTTAGTTTTATCATGATAAATTAATAGATATTTTATCATCTTAATTTATAGAAATAGAAAGAAAAATGACTTCAAACATATCATTGAGAACCATACTCGATAAGGAAAACCTTCTCACCGAAACCAACTTCCAGGAATGGTAGAGGAGTTTATGTTTCATCCATTTCCATGAGAGGAAATTGTATGTGCTGGAAGAGCCTCTTCTAGTTATACCTGGAAAAGGGTCCAATGATGAAGAACTATCTCTCTATATGAAACATATGGATGATTCCATAGATTTCCAATGTTTCATGCTATCGTCCATGTCTAATGAGATCTTGAAGCAACATGAAAACATGGACGTTTATAACATGATGTCTCACCTTAAGGATCTATACCAAGAGAAGGTGAGACATGAGAGATATGAGATCTCCAATGCTTTGTTTAAAACTAATCTGGGAGAGTCTGTGCTAGATGAACCTCATGTAGTCAAGCTTATTGGCTACATTGAATGCCTGGATATCTTAGGGATTAAGTTCATGAATGAGTTGCATATAGATGTCATCCTATCATCACATCCAAAGACCTTCTCTATCTTTATTGTCAACTATAACATGAGAAAGATTGAGAAGATTCTATCAGAACTTCTAACCTTAATTCTCTAGTTAGATAAGGACATGGGGTGTGACAAACCCACAGCCCTTATGGTGAATAAAAAAAGTAAGGAAAAGGAAAAGAGGATAATGACTTATAAATGGTCTGAAGCCCCTGAGCACCGTCCCTCCAAGAAGGGTAAGATCTAGAGGTAGGGAAAGGAATGGGAGGAGGTATGTTTTTCATGTGGCAAGCAAGGCCACTTGAAGAGAAACTGCACCCAGAATCATGGGGACACTAAAGGTGCATTCGTTATCGAGTGTAATCTTTCCATTTCTACACATTGGGTATTAGATATATCTTGTTGGGCTCACATCTATATTCAAATACAGGAACCATGTAGATTTATAAATATTGCCAGAGGAGAGGCTGATCTTTGATCTACCAATGGAACAAGGCTAGCCGCGTTATAAATTGGCAATCACTACCTCTCATTGCCAACTGGGATGATTTTGGTTTTTACATAACTATTATTATGTGCCTAGTGTTACTATAAACATAATTCTTTTTATCATGTTCATATATGGATGGGTTTATTTTCAAGTTTAGAAATAAGGGTTTCTTCTCTTATAAGAATAAAGTATGTTATAGTATGGTGCATTTAAATAATTATTTTTATGTATTAAATTATGAAAACCAAGTGTTTGAAATTGATAACGAAACAAACTCACATGATTCATACATCACCCAGTTGTGGCATCACCGTCTCAGTCATGTAGACAAGAAGTTCTTGACAAAGCTCTGCCAAGATGGTTATTTAGACACTACTAATATAAAACTACTTGATAGATGTCATGCTTGTTTACAAGGTAAAATGACCAAGATTCCTTTTGGTGGACTGGGTGAAAGGGCCACAGAGCTTCTCACTACTGGAAATAGAGCCTATACGAACAATTTGTTTCCCAAAGGTTTAGAAAACCCATTGGGAAAAAGAACCTATGTCAATGGTTTACTAGAACCATTGGCATAGGCCATTTTATGGTGGGTTTTCCCAATGGTTTAAGAAAACTGTTGGGAAAGAGATGTATTACCCATGGTTTTTATTAAACATTGGGAAAAAATAGATCCAAATTAGGGATCCATACCCACGCGCTCCTCTCCTCACCGACCTCGACCTCCTCCCGGCCTTGGCCTCCGCCTCCCGGCCTTCACCTCCCGCCCTCCGCCTCCTGGCCTCCACCTCCATCTCCACCTCCCAGCCCCCTCCCTCTCCTCCGGTGACGTTCCCCTTCCCCTCTTGGCTCCTTATCTGAAGACGACATCCCCCTCCCCTCTCGAATCCTGGCGATGTTTCCCCCTCCCCTCTCATCTCCCTCTCTTGGCAACATCTAAGCTCAATCTCCTCCTCCAACATCCCCCGACCCCCTCTCCAGTCGTGCGTGAGACCTCCCATGGCCGAACACCCCGCGAGATGTCCCCATATCTCGGCTGCCTCTCCGCCCACCTGGGCAATAATATTGTTGGGGCCGACCCCTACCCCCCAAGAGATAGAGTAGCTACGGTGGAGTCGAATCTGGGTGGCTTTCAGCTTTAGCTGATTGGGAGATCTCAACCTTGGATTTGGGGAGCTTCTTCTTCTATTGGTACTATTGTAATGGGTACAATGTATTATTTTTACCTACATTTTTGGTATCTACATTTTTTTTCACTGCAAAACAATGAATTTGTTGTTGTTTTAGTTTTGTTTAATATGAAAATATCATTTCTGTTATATATGAAATGATCATTATAGGTGACGATAGGTGTCCCTGAAGATGGGATAATGTGTGCAGAGCTCTTGGATGCTACAGAAACTCAACAGTGTTACTTATGGGAGAGAACCCTCTAAACTCACCAGGGATACTGTGGATAGATGCCTCACATGTCCCAGAGATGGTCAGGTGCTGTTTATGGGTATATCTCCATGACTCCCATCTTACCTTCATTTATGTTTGAGAGATTTTATACAATGGAATGGAACTTAATTGAATGTTTGAGTTATGGTGAAATGAAATGGTTTTATTATACCCAGTGCTCGATCGAGCATCAATTTACCGAATCAACCTCGAGCTTGACCGAGCTACTCAATTAGGCTCGACTTTTTTTGATTAAGATGTTTTATCATAAATTTAATTACAAGATCATTATTGAATTGAAGATCGAGCTTGAAATTAAATACACATATATTGAATAAAACTAAAATGTTAAAATATTAAATGTTTAATTAGCCTTTGTGACCGACCTGATTTTTTTATTATACCACTGAATTTGGCTTCACTACTCAAAGATTGAGCTTGAAAAAATCCGAACCAAATTCAAGTATTTGTCGAGAGAGTCCAATTATCTTGCGAGAACTCAAGGTTGTTTACAACCCTAATTTAGAGGGTGAAAGAAATAGGACACTGGATGACTTGGGATGTCATTATCTGTCATTTCATTCCCTCATTAAAAAAACTTCCAGACAACTATTTTATCTAATAAATTCTTCTCTTTCATTATTTTCTATCCATTTTAATCATTGGCCCCATTTTTCACAGAATGTGACGGAACTGGCGAACCCAACAACATAGAACCTCAGATAAGGCCCTCTAATTCTTTAAATACCTCCTCTCCTATTAGAATTGTTTCTTAATTTTGGTTTGGGATTTTGTGATGTTTGACTGTTTAAATATACGCATGGTTTTGTAGTTAATATCGGATCGCAGTGCGACGCCGCGGTGTTCTAGCAGGGTTATGAGCACAATATTCAACTCAACTAATGTAGAATAGGTGTATATTCAATGGATAAGTGTACTAGTATGGTGTTTCCAACAACATGCTATATAAAGAACATAATGAAAAATGAAGAGATTATTAAATGGAACTATTTCCCCCTTTCTTGCAGGAACATGATTTGACCCATAGGGCGGTGTAGTTCTTAAATAGAACTATTTCCCCCTTGAGGGAGGCGACGACCGAAATGTTTCCCCGCATCCTCCCACTCCCTTCACTCCTGGTCGGAAGATGCTGCCCCGTGGATGTCGCTGGACCGAACCAACACGCCGCAGTCACGCCGTAGTCAGGCTGCAGTCGGGCCGCGGTCACACCACGGTCATGCCGCGATCACGCCACGGTCACGCCGTGATTTGTCCCTACTCCAGGATGACACCCCGCGATGGTTCACAGTCCTGTCGGAATTCTATGTATGATACCTAGATAAGGACCAATACATCCTCATAATTATTTCTTCATCAAACACTAAACGTGCAATTGCCACCTCTATCACCATAAGGCCCAATCCTCTTAGGAATATTTTACTTGATCTAAACCCTCATCCAGTCCATACACATATCATCCAAATTATAAGACATATGTTAGACCACTCATAACCCAATCAATATCTTATCCACTTGGAGACCTAGTGAAAAGGTGATTTCATTTCCATATAATCACTAAAGAATTTTATCTAAACCTTGGCGGTTTGTGAACACCATATCTATAGGTATAATATGTTAATCTATTTACTTTAATTTACTATCCTTAGAATCCATGACTCCCATGGAACATTTTTATAATCAATCCCTTGGAAATCTATGATCGAATAATCAAGTTAGTGTTTAAGGGTCTATTGAGGATATTAATACTGTCTTTATATACATAAGAATTCTTATTTAAAGAAACAATTAATTTAAGTAATGGTTGATCACCCATGGAGGTGCTTATACTTCATCTTCTAACTACTAAATAATGTATTCCCTCGACCTGAATGATGAATTAAATAACTCCCCTTCCATGTTCATGTAAAACCTATATTTTTCAAAGACATCATACTAACCACAAATATATAGGTGAGAAAAATCAGAAGACTGGTCCATGATCACATCATTAGTCATAGATTCATCACAAATATTCATGCCTTAAGCATTATATTAATCATATGATTTGACATATACTTACCAGATTAGTGAATGTTGATTCATATTCAATCACTAACAATTTTTCCTACTCAATATCTAAGAGATCTCAAGATCTATCTTGTTTAAGCTCATCTAGGAAGTTTTGGTCATTGAATATTAGTTGGAATCACTTATAATAATGTTTTCATCCTTCCATTCCACAATAACTTTACACCAAAACCTATCTTGACCCTTTATTAATGGTGTTTCCATGTAATTTACCAAACAAACTTGTATTGAACAAAACCAAAGTAAGCTGAAACTCAACCCAAATTAATTATATACCATTTATAGGAAGATTAATTGTTAATTAATAGGAATGTACTTTTTGATAGTATCATTTTTAAATATGTATTTGTTTCCCCTTTGCTTCAGGAACATGATTTGACCCATGTGGCGTTGTGGTTCTTATATGCTGGGCAATGACATGTATAGTCACAGGAGACAGGTATAGTCACAGGAGACGGGTATGTTTTAGTTTTTATTTTATTTTATTTTATTTATCGCATTGGACACTTAGGCCTTTTACTGGTTTCTTTGGACATGGAGTAGTTAAATTCTAGGAAGGAGGCCAGAAGGGGTTCATATTGTTTTATTCCACTTGCTTTGATCTGAGGTAAGATTCTATGATTACTACTTGTCTCGCACCTCATATATTTTGGGGATTTCAATGTTTTTGACTCCATATTATGTTTTGGTAGGGTGTTGGATCATTTTGTGTTGGTTCAGGTGGATTTTCTTCTTGCTAATCGAGGTAAGGCTTTAATGCTGTTGGTTGGTTTTTCTATGGTTATGTAGGGTCCTTTATGTGTTTTAAGGTTTTTAATATCCTTTGTGTAGTGCGTTGATCCCTACTCATTGGTTTCGAGTCACCAAGTCAAGGGTGACTTGCCTGCGTGTGCATAGGTAAGTAAGTATATGTATGTGGGTTCCCCCGTTACGTGTATAGTAAACCATGGTAACGATTATACACGTATGGGGCTAGGTGTGCCCATGTATATATATAAAAATGCATATGCAGGTGAGTGGAGACTGGAATATGCATATAAGCATATGTGTAAGGATCCCCTTGCACATGCTCATGGACATGCAGGTGTGTGTATAGGGGCTAGGTGTCTTTGAATGTGTGTGAAGGTGCATATACCCAGTGGGGGAGCAACAAATTTTAGTTAGAAAGCTCCAAGAGCTGAAGTGGACGACTTGGTTCCACCTTGAGGTAGAGTCCCTCTCATAGCCTCTTTAATTTAAGAATGCTTTAAATTGAATTTTGCTTCTTTCTTAATTCTGCTTAATTATATTGAATTGCATATCTTGAATAAGTTTTCTTTAATATAATTGTTTCATTTGATAAATAAAGTCATGCTTTTATAATAAAACCACTTTTAAAAATAATGAATATAAAATATATATCTTTATCATACCACAATCCCGAATCAAGAGTCTGTTTTTTATAATATAAGATCATTTTCTATAATGTGAAGGACAACTAAATAGGATTTATTTGGAATCCTGGATAGAAGATGCTGCCTCACGGATGTTGCGGGATCGAGCCAACACACCGCGGTCACGCTGTGGTCACACTGCAGTCACGCCATGGTCATGCTACAGTCACATCGCGGTCATGCCATGGTCACGCCGTGGTCACATCGTGATTTGGCCCTGCTCAAGGATGACTCCCCACGATGGTTCTTAGTCCTGTCAGAATTCGATGTATGATACCTAGATAGAGTTTTAGATACATTACCCACCCATAGTTAATGGGGAGGGAGGCGACAACCGGAATGTTTCCCCACTTCCTCCCGCTCTCTTCACTCCTGGCTGGAAGATGCTGCCCCCCATATGTCGCTAGACCGGGCCAACACGCCGCGGTCACACTGCGGTCACACCGAGGTCACACCTCAATCACACCGCAGTTACACCACGGTAACACCGCGGTCACGCTGTGGTCATGCCGCGATCACGTCGTGATTTGGCCCTTCTCCAGGATGACACCCCGTGACGGTTCACAGTCCTGTCGGAATTCGATGTATGATACCTTAATATAGTTTTAGATACATCACTCACCCATATTTAATGGGGAGGGAGGCGATGACCGGAATGTTTCCTCGCTTCCTCCCGCTCCCATCACTCCTGGCTGAAAGATGCTGCCCCGCGGATGTCGCCGGACCGGGCCAACACGCTGCGGTCATGCCGCGGTCATGCCATGGTCACTCCATGGTCACGTTGTGGTAATGCTGTGATTTGGCCCTGCTCCAGGACAACACCCCACGGTGGTTCGCAGTCCTATAAGAATTCGAGGTATGATACCTAGATAGAGTTTTAGATACATTACCCACTCATAGTTAATGGGGAGGGAGGCGACGACCAGAATGTTTCCCCGCCTCCTCCCACTCCCTTCACTCCTGGCCAGAAGATACTGCCACACAGATATTGCTGGACTGGGACAACACGCTGCAGTCACGCCGCGGTCAGGCCGCAGTCACACCGCGGTCACGCCGCGGTCACACTACGGTCACACCGCAGTCACGCCACAGTCACACCGCGGTCACACCTCGGTCACACCGCGGTCACACCTCGGTCATGCCACGGTAATGCCATGATAAGGCCCTGCTCTAAGATGACACCCTTAGGCGGTTCTCAGTCCTGTCGAAATTCGGTGTATGATACCTAGATAGAGTTTTAGAAACATTACCCACCCCCCTTCCTGGACTCCGTACAACCCCCACCCTCCTCCCTGGACCCCAAACAGCCCCCCAGACAACCCCCCACCATCCTCCCTAGACCCCAGACAACCCCTCAGATAGACCCCCCAACCCTCCTCCATGGACTTCGAATCCCAATCTAATTTCTCTTCAAGATTCACCCTAAATCCCAACGGAAAAGAGGGTTTTAGAACTTTGGAAGAAGATGAGAGAAGAGTGAAAACCCAAATCTAAAAGAGGAAGAAAGAATAGGATTATACTCACCCGGATCTTCAATCCACACTTGATGGCACTAAAAATGCCCAAGTGACTTGTACGAGTCAACTCCGCCTCAAACCGAGGCATGGTGTGGCCGGTACCACTCAATGTGTCTCACTTTTATTTGAAATGGACAACATTTTAAATGAAAACAACAACTGATATATGGAAAAACAACCAAACGTATTCGTATTGTGTTGATACTTTAGAACAATGATCCATGAGTCATTTTTGATGTGTAAGAGTAAACCCCACCTCAATCCGAGGCACTTTGTGGCCGGTACCACTAAAAGTGTCTCTCTTTTGTTTCAAAAGGACATCATTTTAAGTGAATACAACAACTTACATATAAAAACTAACAAAATGAATTTATATTCTGGTGAAACTTTAAGAAAACGATCCATGGGTCATATGTGACTTGTACGAGTCAACCCTGCCTCAATCTGAGGGCCGGTGTGGCCGAAACCACTCAAACCGTCTCAATTTTATTTGAAATGGACATGATTTTAAGTGAAAACAACAATTAGCATATAGAAAATTGACCAAACGCATTCAGATTGTGTTGATACTTTAGGAAAACGATCCATGGATCATTTTTGATGTGTAAGAGTCAACCCCGCCTCAATACAAGGAACGGTGTGTCCAACACCACTCAAAGTGTCTCTCTTTTGTTTAAAATGAACATCATTTTAAGTGAAAACAACAACTGACATACGGAAAACTGACCAAACACATTTATATTCTATTGAAACTTTAATACAATGATCCATGGGTTATATGTGATGTTTATGAGTCAACCCCGCCTCAATCTGATGATTAGTGTGGCTGACACAACTCAAAGTGTCTCTCTTTTTTTTAAAATGAACATCATTTTAAGTGAAAACAACAATTGACATACAGAAAACTGACCAAATTCATTCGGATTCTGTTGAAAATTTTGGACAAATATTAATGGGTAATATGTGAAGTGTTAAAGTCAACCCCACCTCAATCCATGGCATGGTGTGGCCGGCACCACTAAAAGTGTCTCTCTTTTGTTTCAAAAGGACATCATTTTAAGTGAATACAACAACTAACATACAGAAAACTGACCAAAGGCATTTGGATTCTGTTGAAACTTTAGGAAAACGATCCATGGGTCATATATGACTTGTAAAAGTCAACCCCACCTCAATTCGAGGGTCGGTGTGGCCAGAACCACTCAAACCATCTCAATTTTATTTGAAATGGACAGGATTTTAAGTAAAAACAACAACTGGAATACGGAAAACCGACCAAAAGCATTTGGATTGTGTTGATACTTTAGGAAAACGATTTATGGGTCATTTTTTATATGTATGAGTCAACTCTTCCTCAATATGAGTTACGTTGTGGCCGGAACCACTCAAAAATGTCTCTATTTTTCTTAAAATACACATCATTTTAAGTGAAATCAACAACTGACATATGTAAAAACAAAAAACGCATTTGGATTATGTTTAACCTTTAGGAAAATGATCCATGTGTCATATGTGAAGTGTAAAATTCAACCCCTACTCAATCCGAGGCCTGGTGTGGTCGGTACCACTCAAACTGTATCACTTTTTTTTAAATGGACATCATTTTAAGTCAAAACAATTGGCATATGAAAAACCAGCCAAACAGATTTAGATTGTGTTGATAATTTAGCACGATGATCCATGCATCATTTGAAATGTGTAAAAGTCAACTCCACCTCAATATGAGGCCCGGTGTGGCTGATATCACTCTAAATGTTTCTCTTTTGTTTAAAATGAACATGATTTTAAATGAAAAGAACAACTAGCATATGAAAAACTGACCAAACGCATTTAGATTCTGTTGATACTTTAGAAAAAAGATCCATCTGTCATATGTGACATATTCGAGTCAACCCCGCCTCAATCCAAGGTGTGGTGTGGCCAGTATCACTCTAAGTGTCTCTCTTTCATTGAAAATGGACTTCATTTTAAGTGAAAACAATAAATGACATACGTAAAACTGACCAAATGAATTCAGATTCCATTGAAACTTTAGGAAAACAATCCATGGGTCATATGTGATGTGTAAGAGTCAACCTCGACTCAATAAGAGGCTCAGTGTGGCCGATATCACTCTAACTGTGTCTCTTTTGTTTAAAATGGACAAGATTTTAAGTGAAAAGAACAACTGGCATACGAAAAACTGACCAAACACATTTGGATTCTATTTATACTTTATAAAAAAGATAAATCTTTCATATGTGACGTATACGAGTCAACCCCTCCTCAATCCAAGGCGCGGTGTGTCCGGTATCACTCTAAGTGTCTCTTTTTTTTAAAATGGATAACATTTTAAGTGAAAACAACAACTGACATATGGAAAACTAACAAAAATCATTCGGAATGTGTTGATTCTTTAGAAAAAAGATCCATGGGTCATATGTGATGTGTATGAGTCAAACCTGCCTCAATTTGAGGCATGGTGTGGCCGAGACCACTCAAAGTGTCTCTCTTTCGTTTAAAATGGACTTCATTTTAAGTGAAAACAATAAATGACATACGGAAAACTGACCAAATGCATTCATATTCCATTAAAACTTTAGGAAAATGATGCACGAGTCATATGTGACGTGTAATAGTCAACCAAAACTCAATTGAAGGGCTGGTGTGGCCGATACCACTCGAACTGTCTCAGTTTTATTTGAAATAGACAACATTTTAATTGAAAATTACAACTAGCATACGGAAAACTAACCAAACGTATTCAGATTTTATTGATAATTTATCACAATGATCCATGGGTCATTTTTCCCATGTAAGAGTCAACCAAACCTCAATCAAAGGCGCAGTGTGGCCGCCACCACTCAAAGTATCTCACATTTATTTAAAGTGGAAAGCATTTTAAGTGAAAGGAACAACTGACATATGAAAAACTGATCAAACACATTCGGATTCTATTGAAACTTTAGGAAAATGATCCATGGGTCATTTTTTATTTTTAAGAGTCAACCCTGCCTCAATCCGAGGCATGGTGTGGCCAACACTACTCAAAGTGTCTCTCTTTAGTTTAAAATGGACTTCATTTTAAGTGAAAACAACAACTAACATACGGAAAACTGACCAAACACATTTGGATTCTATTGAACCATTATTAAAATGATCCATGGGTCATTTTTGATGTGTAAAAGTCAAATCCGCCTCAACCCGAGGCATGGTGTGGTCGGAACCACTCAAAGTGTCTCTCTTTCATTTAAAATAAACTTCATTTTAAGTAAAAACAATAAATAACATTCTGAAAACTGATCAAACGCATTCAAATTCTTTTGAAACTTTAGGAAAATGATCCAGGGGTCATATGTAATGTGTACGAGTCAACCCTTCTTCAATAAGAGGCTCGGTGTGGCCAATAACACTCTAACTGTGTCTCTTTTGCTTAAAATGGATAGGATTTTAAGTGAAAAGAACAACTAGCATACAAAAAACCAAACAAACACATTCAGATTCTGTTGATAATTTAGAACAACTATTCATCTGTCATATGTGATGTATATGAGTCATCCCCACCTCAATCCGAGGAGTGGTGTGGCCAGTATCACTCTAAGTGTCTTTTTTTAAATGGACAACATTTTAAGTGAAAACAACAACTGACATATGGAAAACCAAACAAACACATTCAGAATGTGTTTATGCTTTAGGAAAACTATACATGGGTCATATGTGATGTGCATGAGTGAACCCCGCTTTAATCTAAGGCACGGTGTAGCTGAAACCACTCAAAGTGTCTCTCTTTTGTTTAAAATGGACATAATTTTAAGTGAAAACAACAATTGACATACGGAAAACTTACCAAACGCATTCGTATTCCATCGAAACTTTAGAAAAATTATCCATGGGTCATACGTGACATTTAAAAGTCAACCCCGCCTCAATCCGAGGGCCGGTACCCCTCAAACTATCTCAGTTTTATTTGAAATGGACAACATTTTAATTGAAAATTACAATTAGCTTACGGAAAACCGACCAAAAGTTTTCATATTGTATTGATACTTTAGCACAATGATCCATGGGTAATTTTACCCGTGTAAGAGTCAATTTCGCTTCAATCCGAGGCTTAGTGTGGCTGCCACCACTCAAAGTGTCTCACTTTTATTTGAAATGGAAAACATTTTAAGTGAAAACAACAACTGACATTCGGAAAACTGACCAAACACATTCGGATGCTATTGAAACTTTAGAAAAACGTTCCATGGGTCATTTTTGGTGTGTAAGAGTCAACCTTGCCTCAATATGAGGCACGGTGTTTCTGGAACCACTCAAAGTGTCTCTCTTTAGTTTAAAATGGACTTCATTTTAAGTGAAAAAAACAACAGACATACGGAAAACTGACCAAACGCATTCAGATTCTATTGGACCTTTAGTAAAATGATCCATGGGTCATTTTTGATGTGTACAAGTCAACCCCACCTCAATCCGAGGCATGGTGTGTATAGCATCCTGCCTTTTTATCACATAAACATTTATTACATTTTACAAAATCGAGGATCTTTAAGGTTTAGTGTCTTGGAAACCAGGAACTTTAAACATGAAAACATAAAAGATTCTTCTTAAACACTTGAAAGACTTCTCCTCATGTTCATCCTAGGTTCATTACTACATCTCATAACCTGGGGACATACATCAAAAGAAAGTCTGAGCAGAAGGCCTAGTAAGGGAAACAAGAGAAACATTTTACATGTGAACTTGAGATACTTCAACAATGTCATGAAAAGAACATTAAGGCATGAGAAAGAAATCATGAGGCATATCATAATAAAAATAACATTTTTCATAACATGAAGATGTGGCTGCAACATTTAATATAGACAATCATGAACATATCACCAAGGTCCATCCCTAAGGTGTCATTTGAAAATTACCAAGGTTATTCACCAAGATATCATGAAAATTGTAATCTCTAGTGGTTACATCATTACCCAATGAATTGGAGTGCTATCAGGGCACACCCATAAATTTGCCTTTATTATCATGTGAGCCACATATATCATCATCAAACATTTCATAAATTAACCATTAGAATAAATGGGTTTCATTTCATAATCATAACTTTTTAAAAACTGCTTTAAAGACATGAGCTTTACGTCACTTTAAACCCACGAAAAGGGAAAGCGGGTTTCATGTTTGTAAATCCCAGAATTTAAAATAGAACATCTTGGTATATATGTGAATACCCATATAGAAGGTAGAGATTTGAGTATTCACTTAATAAAATAAAATATCTTTAGAAAAAAGAGAGAGACATTTTGAGACGAAAATTCTGCAGCATAATGACTATGTTACAAGGTTTTTAGAAAACATTTAAAAGAGAGGGTACATGGGTCAAACATTCATAAATGACCCATAAAACAGTAGAGGGACATAATATAAGGGATTTAAGAACATGGTAATGAAATTTGAAAATATACCATATGAAATGAAGAACATGAAAGGAAGACAAAAATAAGATTTCTCTTATGAAAATTCGGCAGCCTTACAACGTTACATAAACTTCAACCAAAAATGAATTGATGAGATCAAATAGGGTCACTCATTATATGAACATAAAATATCAGTATGATAGATATATAGATCATAACCCAACATAATAAAAAGTAACTTGCAAGACTTGACATGGAATTAGAACTTTGAAAAGGGAGAAAGGTGCAAGGACCACTTAAAAATTCAGCAGCTTAACGACGCCACTTAAACTTCAAAATAATGAATTAAAGATAACAAATGGGGTCTCTCACAATATAGTCATAAAATATCAGTATGATAGATATAGAGATCATACCCCAACATAACAAAAATGAACTTGAAATAATTGACATGAAAGTAGAACATCAAAACGAGAAGGGTGAAGAACCACTTAAAAATTCGGCAGCCTAACGGTGCCACTTAAAACTTCAAAATACTGAATTGAAGAGATCAAATGGAGTCTCTCATAATATGATCATAAAAGATCAGTATGATAAATTTAGAGATCATACCCCAACATAATAAAATGTAACTTGAAATACTTTACATGAAAATAGATCTTGAAAAATGAGAAGGGAGAAAGAATCCGTTACAAAACTTTCGGCAGCCTAACAGCGCCACTTAAAACATCATAAAAAGAAATAATGAGAGTAAGAGGGGATCTCTCATTATGTGAACATGAAAAGGGAATTAAGAGGATTATAAAAGTACGCCCTTTAACATAAGAACATGGAGCATAAAAGAAATTACATAAAAGAGACTTCTTGAAAAGAAAGAGAGAGATCAGATCCCTTACCTTAAAACGTAACTCTTAAAACTCAAAGGTTGGGACCTTGAGGGCTTGGGGGAACCTTGGGAGGACTCCTTCGGAGGTAATGAGACCCGAAATTCGTTGGGGGAGAGTGGGGAGTCGAATGGATGAGAGGATGGCTTGGTATTTATAGGGAAAGTTAGGGGACAAGGCATTAATGGCCAAGGGACACCTCATTAGTGGTTTTGGAAAAACCATGGGATTGCCCATGGTATTTTCCCATGGTATTGTCCACTTGGGACACCTCATACCTTATATTACTATTCATAAGTCGACCATATTGATTACATACTTAATACATCATTTAATGATGTCATTAAACACCCGTAACTTAAAAACTGTATTTTCACTATTCATCGAAAATTCAACTTTCTCAGAATAATCCCAAAATTTCACCTTAACCAAATATCAATGCTCTGATTTCAAAAATGAACTCCATTTTATAAAAATAATTTTCTAAATATTTTTAATTCATTTTTTAAATAAATACACTATTCACTGAAAATTCATTTTTTTTTCAGAAAAAAACTCCAAAAATTACCATAACATAATATCGGTGCTCTGAGTTCAAAAATTAAATACATTTTATAAAAATAATTTTTTAAATATTTTTAATTTAATTTTTAATTAAAAAACACTATTCACTTGAAAAAACTAATACTTGAATAGTAATTTATGAAATCGTTATTTAACCATTTTATTGAATCACATTACTTAATCAAGGTGCCGAGATTATATTAATACTTTCTTTAAGTGAGATTACTAATCCATTTGGACACATTACTAATCCTAATCATAAAATCACTATTCACAATTTACTATTCATCAAAAATTAAGTTGATCTTATTAGACTCTAAATTTCGTACTGAGCATAATTGTAGAAGACCATTTTTTGAATATCATTACACATTTTTAATTATTTATGGTTTACATAAACATTTTTAAAATATCCTTTTTCTAAAATTCATCAAAAATATGCATACTATATTTATCCAGTCATTTGAAAATTCATAAACTTCATCATAAGAAGAAATCCCAATTTTTATTTAAAACAAAGGATTACACAAGGCATTTACGGTCTCCTTACATAGCCCCTTATCACACCAGTATAGGACCTAAGTGTAAGGTGTGCTAAGGTGAGAGAATCTGAGGGAGGCTCGGCTAACATCACACGAGTAGTAATTTCTATCAGTTTGAACTTCTCGCAAAGGCGATTCCGTTCAAGCTTCACACGATGATGTTCGGATTGGGTTTGGTCCAGAGCAAAGCCTAGTGGTGCTACCTCCTTCCCAAGTTCTGTTAGATGGGCTTCGATCGGTCCAAGACTACTGGGTGAGGCCATCAAATCTTCTTTCTATAATAATTAACCAATATTACTTGTATTTAGAGACAATAATAAAAACGTTTAGTTTCCAGGGGTCATATTGACCAATGTTCATATAATAGTCAAAACCCAATGGTCTCATTTTAATTATACCCATGTTATCAAATGAAACATTTTTGTTGAGTATAAAAAACAAAATAAAATAACACATAAAATTAGGAAACAAGATTTATTCAAAATTTCAGGTCGTTACAATCTTACCCCCTCAAGAAATTGCGTCCTCGCAATTTTTAAAATTGGGTTTTGAAATTTCATTGAAAGTCCCACATCAGAAAAGGAGTCAGTAAAACTATTACTTGAAAAGAAAAAAAGGTAAGTACAAAGGTCACCCGAGTTAGCCCACACCAAGATTCCATGTACGAAAACATGGACATGGAGGAGAAAACAAAAGGTCAAGTTCTGAGGGAGAGTGATAGAAAACATGATTAGGAGAAAGTTAACCATAAGAAAATCCCAAACTTATGATGCGTGTAAATGGTTTTTGATTACCCAGTAGGAAACGTAAACCAACAACGTTTTTGTTTTACAATCCTTTTCATAATTTTAAGGAATTCATTTACAACATAAAACAAAAACATAAGAAAATATACCTATCTTCATGTAGAGTTTCATCCTTTAATAAGTTTCTACCCAAAACTAATCTTTTCTCCAAACTATGAGCATTCAAAACTACTTGGTCTCATCAAAACACAAGAATCATCTTCTAGAGAATCACATAATCCACAAAAGATTAACTATCTATTTCTTCTATCTTTAAACATTATCCCAAAAACAGAAAGGGTAAGGTAAAACAACTCTTCAAAAAGAAATAATCCCATAGGAATGAAAACTACTTTTAAATCTTCAAAGTTCCATGGTACTACCCAAAGTTCATCATAGTCCATTCCATAAATAACGGTCCTTAAAATTCCTCAAAATAAACCAAACTAAGATTGAAAACCAAATACAAGTAGGATTTGATAACATAGTCTTCCAAAATAAACTTCATTGTTCATCTCCAAACAACACCAAACACTCCTAACATCTTATAACAAAAGTATCTAACCTAAACATATTTTACCCAAGATAGGTTAATCATTCCAATAAGTAACCTAAATTACTATAAGTCCACCTTAAATTCATCGATTCTTCAAAATATAAGTCAACCTTACTCCTCAATGAAAATACCGTAGTAATCTATTTACCTCGATCATATAGGGTCCCCAAAATAGTGAACGTCTTCCAAAATAATAATCATATTTTAATCCCCTAATCATCCCTGTCATATTAATACGACAATCATCGCATTTCCAATCACATTGGTTGTTGGGAAATGTTCTTCCATTTCCCACCATTAACTAAGAAGAGAAAGCATAATTAGGGGCTTAAGTACTTAGTCAATAATCAGGAAAAGGAACTGAAAGCATATAAGGACAACTTATAGAAGAAAAGTATACCCTAACTTGTGATCCCCTAGGTTCCCATCTTGGTTTTCCATGATCATATATTCTTATGTGAATCATTATTTTATTTTATCTTTGTTCCTTTGACAATGGTTCATACTAAGCTTATAAATTTACCAAAGCATATCCCCCGGGAGTTTCGTAACCAAGAGTGCAGCAAGGCCCGTTGTCGTGTACCAGTTCCCGTTCGAGTATAGCTCAAAGCGTTGTTTTCGGGTTTTACCCCTATGTACATCTGTGCCAGAGCCACCTCTACCTGCTCGTATCCAGACAGGGATGTATTTGCTTGGAAACCCCTTACTCAATACTCACCAAAATACCCGAAAGATTTCCTATATTTAAACTTTTCTATAGGGTTCTTCCTAGAGTTTTCATATCCTAATTTCCATAAATAACTAAACCATCCTTTAATACCAACTATAGCATCCCGCCTTTTTATCACATAAACATTCATTACATTTTACAAAACCGAGGATCTTTAAGGTTTAGTGTCTTGGAAACCAGGAACTTTAAACATGAAAACATAAAATATTCTTCTTAAACACTTGAAAGGCTTCTCCTCATGTTCATCCTAGGTTCATTATTGCATCTCATAACCTGGGGACATACATCAAAAGAATGGGTGAGCAGAAGGCCCAGTAAGGGAAACAAGAGAAACATTTTACATGTGAACTTGAGATACTTCAATAAGGTCATGAAAAGAACATTAAGGCATGAGAAAGAAATAATGAGGCATATCATAATAAAAATAAATTTTTCATAACTTGAATATGTGGCTGCAACATTTAATATAGACAATCATGAACATATCACCAAGGTCCATCCCCAAGGTGTCATTTGAAAATTACCAAGGTTATTCACCAAGATATCGTGAAAATTGTAATCTCCAATGGTTACATCATTACCAAATGCATTGGAGCGCTATCAGGGCGCACCCTTAAATTTGCCTTTATTATCATGTGAGCCACATATATCATCATCAAACATTTCATAAATGACCCATATAGCATAAATGGGTTTCATTTCATAATCATAACATTTTAAAAACTGTTTTAAAGACATGATCTTTACGTCACTTTAAACCCACGAAAAGGGAAAGCAAGTTTCATGTTTGTAAATCCCATAATTTAAAATAGAAAATCTTGGTATATATGTGAATAACCATATAGAAGGTATATCTTTGAGTATTCACTTAATAAAATAAAATATCTTTAGAAAAAAGAGAGAGACATTTTGAGACGAAAATTCTGCAGCATAACGACTATGTTACAAGGTTTTTAGAAAACATTGAAAAGAGAGGGGACATGGGTCAAACATTCATAAATGACCCATAAAACAGTATAGGGACAAAATATAAGGGATTTAAGAACATGGTAATGAAATTTGAAAATATACCATATGAAATGAAGAACATGAAATGAAGACAAAAATAAGATTTCTCTTATGAAAATTCGGCAGCCTAACATCGTTACATAAACTTCAACAAAAAATGAATTGATGAGATCAAATAGGGTATCTCATCATATGAACATAAAAGATAATTATGATAGATATAGAGATAATACCCCAACATAATAAAAAGGAACTTGCAAGACTTGACATGGAATTAGAACTTTGAAAAAGGAGAAAGGTGTAAGGACCACTTAAAAATTCAGCAGCCTAACGACGCCACTTAAACTTTAAAATACTGAATTGAAGAGATCAAATGGGGTCTCTCATAATATGGTCATAAAAGATCAGTATGATAGATATAGATATAATACCCCAACATAACAAAAAGGAACTTTAAAGAATTGACATGAAAGTAGAACTTCAAAATGAGAAGGGTGAAGAACCACTTAAAAATTCAGCAGCCTAACGGCGCCACTTAAAACTTCAAAATACTGAATTGAAGAGATCAAATGGGGTCTCTAATCATATGATCATAAAATATCAGTATTATAAATTTAGATATCATACCCCAACATAATAAAAAAGGAACTTGAAATACTTTACATGAAAATAGATCTTGAAAAATGAGAAGGGGGAAAGAATCCGTTACAAAAATTTTGGCAGCCTAACGACGCCACTTAAAACATCATAAAACGAAATAATGAGAGTAAGAGGGGATCTCTAATTATGTGAAAATGAAAATAAAAGTAAGAAGAGTATAAAAGAACACACATTAACATAAGAACATGCAACATAAAAGAAATTACATAAAAGAAATTTCTTGAAAAGAATGAGAGAGATCGGATCCCTTACCTTAAAACGTAACTCTTAAAACTCAAAGGTTGGGACCTTGAGGGCTTGGGGGCACCTTGGGAGGACTCCTTGGGAGGTAATGAGACCATAAATTCGTTGGGGGAGAGTGGGGAGTCTAATGGATGAGAGGATGGCTTGGTATTTATAGGGAAAGTGAGGGGACAAGGCATTAATGGCCAAAGGACACCTCATTAGTGGTTTTGAAAAAACCATGGGCTTGCCCATGGTATTTGCCCATGGTATTGGCCACATGGGACACCTCATACCTTATATTACTATTCATAAGTCTACAATATTTATTAAATACTTAATACATCATTTAATGATGTCATTAAACACCCGTAACTTAAAAACTGTATTTTCACTATTCATCGAAAATTCAACTTTCTCAGAATAATCCCAAAATTTCACCTTAACCAAATATCAATGCTCTGATTTCAAAAATGAAATCCATTTTATAAAAATAATTTTCTAAATATTTTTAATTTATTTTTTAAATAAATACACTATTCACCAAAAATTCATTTTTTTCAGAAAAAAACCCCAAAAATTACCATAACATAATATCGGTGCTCTGAGTTCAAAAATAAAATCCATTTTATAAAAATAATTTTTTAAATATTTTTAATTTAATTTTTAATTAAAAAACACTATTCACTCGAAAAAACTAATACCTGAATAATAATTTATGAAATCGTTATTTAGCCATTTTATTGAATCACATTACTTAATCAAGGTGCCTAGATTATATTAATACTTTCTTTAAGTGAGATTACTAATCCATTTGGACACATTACTAATCCTAATCATAAAATCACTATTCACAATTTACTATTCATCAAAAATTATGTTGATCTTATTAGACTCTAAATTTCGTACTGAGCATAATTGTAGAAGACCATTTTTTGAATATCATTACACATTTTTAATTATTTAAGGTTTACATAATTTTTTTTAAAATATCCTTTTTCTAAAATTCATCAAAAATATGCATACTATATTTATCCGGTCATTTGAAAATTCATAAACTTTATCATAAGAAGAAATACCAATTTTTATTTAAAACAAAGGATTACACAAGGCAATTACGGTCTCCTTACATAGCCCCTTATCACACCAGCATAGGACCTAAGTGTAAGGTGTGCTAAGGTGAGAGAATCTGAGGGAGGCTCGGCTAACATCGCATGAGTAGTAATTTCTATCAGTTTAAACTTCTCGCAAAGGCGATTCCGTTCTAACTTCACATGATGATGTTCGGCTTGGGTTTGGTCCATAGCAAAGCCCAGTGGTTCTACCTCCTTCCCAAGTTCTGTTAGATGGGCTTCGATCGGTCCAAGACTACTGGGTGAGGCCATCAAATATTCTTTCTATAATAATTAACCAATATTACTTGTATTTAGAGACAATAATCAAAACGTTTAGTTTCCAGGGGTCATATTGACCAATGGTCATATAACAGTCAAAACCCAATGGTCTCATTTTAATTATACTCATGTTATCAAATGAAACATTTTTGTTGAGTATAAAAAAAAAAATAAAATAACACATAAAATTAGGAAACAAGATTTATTCCAAATTTCGGGTCATTACAGTGTGGCCGAAACCACTCAATGTGTCTCTCCTTCGTTTAAAATGGACTTCATTTTAAGTGAAAACAATAAATGACATACGAAAAACCGACCAAATGCATTCAGATTCCATTTATACTTTAGGAAAATGATCAATGGGTCATATGTGATGTGTACGAGTCAACCCTACCTCAATTTGAGGCCTGGTGTGGCCAGCACCACTCATAGTGTCTCATATTTATTTGAAATGGAAAACATTTTAATTGAAAACAACTACTAGCATATGGAAAACCGACCAAACACATTTATAATGTGTTGAAAGTTTATCACAATGATCAATGGGTCATTTTTGACATGTAAGAGTCAACCTTTCTTTAATTTGAGACATGGTGTGACCGGGACCACTAAAAGTGTCTCATTTTTTTTGAAAGGAACAACATTTTAATTGAAAACAACAATTGACATACGGAAAACTGACCAAACACATTTTGAATGTGTTGATTCTTTAGGAAAATGATACATGAGTCATATGTAACGTGTAAAAGTCAACCCCACCTCAATACGAGCTGCGGTGTGGCCGACACCACTCAAAGTGTCTCTCTTTTGTTTAAAATGGACATCATTTTAAGTGAATACAACAACTGATATACGGAAAACTGACCAAATTCATTAGGATTCCATTGAAACTTTAGGAAAATGATTCAAGGGTCATATGTGATGTTTACGATTAAACCTCTCCTAAATACGAGTCACAATGTATCTAGAAAAACTCAAAGTGTCTCAGTTTTATTTGAAATGGACAACATTTTAAGTGAAAAGTACAACTGGCTTACGGAAAACCAACCAAAAGGATTCATATTGTGTTGATACTTTAGGAAAATGATCCATGGGTCATTTTTAACATGTTCGAGTCAACCCCACCTCAATCTGAGGCACGTTGTGGCAGACACCACTCAAAGTGTATCTTTTTTGTTTAAAATGGACATCATTTTAAGTAAAAACAACAACTGACATACGGAAAACTGACCGAACGTATTAGGATTCCGTTGAAACTTTAGGAAAAATATCCACGAGTCATATGAGATGTGTACAAGTCAACCCCTCTTCAATTTGAGGCCCGGTGTGGCCAGCACCACTCAAAGTATCTCACGTTTATTTGAAATGGACAACATTTTAATTGAAACCAACTACTGGCATACAGAAAACTGACCAAACGCATTTTGAATTTCTTGAAACTTTAGAAAAGTGATCAATTAGTCATATGTGACATGTATGAGTTAACCCAACCTTAATCCGAGGCATGGTGTGGCTGAAACCACTTAAAGTGTATCATTTTTTTGAAATGAACAACATTTTAAGTGAAAACAATAAGTGGCATATGAAAAACTGACCAAACGCTTTCAGAATATGTTGATAATTTAGGAAAAAGATCCATGGGTCATATGTAATGTGTACGAGTTAACCCCGCCTCAATTTGAGGCATGGTGTGGCCGGTATCACTCCAAGTGTATGTATTTTGTTTAAAATGTACATCATTTTTAGTAAAAACAACTGGTATACGAAAAACCGAATGAACGTATTCGGATTCTATTGATACTTATTCATTTTTTATGTATTTTATTGGTAATTGATAATTAAATTATGTATGTATTTAATTATGAATTGAATTCCGGATTCCACATATAATTGTCATCTAAATTTTAAATTGAATTCTAAATCAATTATGTATGTTTATAATTATGTTATGAATTATGATTTAATTATGGATGTGTATAGTTCAAGAATGCATTATATGTTAAATGAGTATGAATTTGTTCTCTATATGTATGTCTTAGTTTGTTATTATAGGTATAGTAATTGGAAATGAGCATAATGGACATCATTAGAGGCTACTGTGCAATTTGAACAACATAGCCTATGCCAACGGTTTCAAACCATTGGCGTAGGCTTCCGAGGAAGTTTAAAACTCTTTCCCAATGGTTTACAAACCGCTGGGAAAGGTTTCTAGGGATTTATTTTCCAACAGTTCAATGAGAACCGTTGGAAAAAACCATTCCCAACTGTTTAGAAACCATTGGGAAAGAGTTGATTTCTTTAGTTTTACCAACGATTTTGTGTAAATCGTTGGTAAAACTTATGCCAACGGTTGGACAAACCATTGGCATAGGTTAATTTTACTAACCTATACCAATGGTTCTCTGTAAACCATTGGGATATGTTTTTCCAATGGATTACTTCCCTATGGTTTGCAAAACCATTGGTATAACATATATCAATGGTTATGCAGGCTTTTCTAATGGTTCAGAACCATTGGGAAAGACCCCATTTCCAGTAGTGTCTAGGATTGGTGCACACAGATGTGTTCGGACCATTCCTAGTAGAAACTAGAGATGGATATTCTTACTTCATTACTTTAAATGATTATTTGAGTAGATATGGATATGTCTACTTAATGAGGTATAAGTTAGAATCCTTAGATAAATTTAAGGAATTTAAGATTGAATTAGAGAATCATCTTGGTAAGAAGATAAGGAATATTAGACCGGATCGAGGTAGAGAATATCTGAACAAAGAGTTCATTGATCTTCTACGGGATTCTGGGAATCTATCTTGTCTCTCTCCTCCTTATACACCATAGTGTAATGCTATTAGTGAAAGGAGGAACCGAACCTTGTTGGACATGGTGAGGTCGATGATGAGTCATATGGATCTTCCATTATACTTTTGGGGATATACATTAAAAAATGCAGCATATACATTAAAATGAGTACCGACTAAGGTAGAAAATGGAATTCCCTCCGAGTTATGGAATGGAAAGAAACCCATTTTATCACAGACACATATATGGGGATGCAAGGCATTTGTTAAGGCCTTCTCAGGCAACAAACTAGAACCCTGAGGCATGAGGAAGCAATAGAAAGCTCAGAAGCTGCAAGATAGCTAGAAGCTATGAATTTTGAGATGGATTCCATTTATTAGAACCAAGTCTGGGTTCTTGTAAATGTTCCAGTTGATGTAAAGCTTGTTGGATTCAAATGGGTATTCAAGAGAAAACTAGACATGGAAGGTAAAGTTAGAACCTATAAAGCAACGATAGTGGCTAAAGGATTCAGAGAGTGTCAAGGAATTGACTATGATGAAACCTTCTTGCCAATTCCTATGTTTAAATCCATAACAATCATACTTTCCATAGAAGCTTACCATGACTACAAGATTTAACAGAAGGATGTAAAAACAACATTCCTTGATGGGAACCTTTAGGAAGATGTCTATATGACACAACCAGAAGGGTTTGTGACACCAGGTGAAGCCAAACAGGTTTACAAGTTGCAGAAATCCTTTTACGGATTAAAGAAAACATCCAGGTCATGGAGCATTCGATTTTATGAATCCATAAAAGAATTTGGTTTTATTAATAATGAATGTGAGCCATGTTTTTATAAGCAGTTTAATGGGAATGAAGTCGTTATCCTAGTAGTATATGTTAACGACATATTACTTATTGGAAAAGATATACCAGTCTTACATTCAGTTAAGGAATGGTTGAACAAGTGTTTCTCCATGAAGGACTTGGGTGAAGCATCCTACATTGTAGGGATCAAGATAATTTGAGATACATCCAAGAGCTTGCTTGGACTAAGTCCAGTTACATACATTGACCAGATACCAAAGAGATTTAGTATGGAAAAATCCAAGAGGGGATTAGTTCCATTGTCACATGGCCTAATTTTTTCAAATAAAATGTTTCCTCAGACACAAAAAGAGATATAGAATGAGTAAGATTCCATACGCTTCATCTATATGATCCATCATGTATTCCATGTTATATACAAGGCTTGATGTTTCTTATGCACTGAGCATGGTAGGCAGATATCAAGAAGATCCAACAGAACAACATTGGACTACTATTAAGACTATCCTTAAATATCTGAGAAGAACTAAGGACATGTTCATGGAGTATGGAGGAGACGATGAGATTTTCATCATAGGGTATGCTAATGCTAGTTTTCAGACATATCATAATGATATGAAGTCACAATCTGGATATGTTTTTTGTCTTAATCGAGGAGCTGTGAGCAGGAAGAGTTCAAAGAAACCAGTTGTCACCGACTCTACAGTGGAGTCTAAATATATAGAGGCTTCTGATACATCCAAGGAAGAAATTTGGATTTGGAACTTTTTCTAGGA
The DNA here is from genome assembly GCA_963277665.1 of Viscum album. Classification (NCBI taxonomy): domain Eukaryota; kingdom Viridiplantae; phylum Streptophyta; class Magnoliopsida; order Santalales; family Viscaceae; genus Viscum; species Viscum album. The sequence continues at coordinate 85,453 of CAUJRU010001033.1, read as the reverse complement.
GCTTGATGTGGTGCCTAGAAGTAAAGATCCTATCACATTATATTATGATAATACTGTAGTGGTGACTTTTTCAAAGGAACCAAGGTCACATCAACGGAAAAATCACATACTCCATAAGTATCACCTCTTGAGGGATTTCTATAAAAGGGGTGAAGTTGAAGTGATCAGAGTATCAATGAAAGAGAACGTGGTAGTCCCCATGACTAAAGGCCTATCTCAGCAGAAGCATGAATATCATGTGAGAGCTAGCAGGTTAAAGGTTGTTAGTAGTTCGATCTAGTCCAAGTGGGAGTCTATTAGAGTTGGTAACCTAGAACCAACTACTTTGTACTGTATTCATTAATAAATACCTTATAACATCTTGATTGTTCTTCTGATTTACAATGCATGTGATAATGTCCTAAGGATAGCTGTTGTATTAAAGGTTCAGAGCAGATCCCTACTATGATGAGAACCAAGAAGTGCCATAACACTGTTATTGAATATATGTTCTATGGTCGAATGATGTTATTTGAGGGACATAAATAATACATGCCACTAGGGGTGAGGACTCATAAAACTTTGAGGCACCTTCACATGGTGTGCGCCCTTGGTAATATCCTGGAAGATATTATGAGAATGTGACCGTCCAGTAGAAAATACTCATTTTATAGTGTCATTGGATGTTCCTATATGAAAACGTGTGTATTGGTCCTTAGACATTAAGATTATTATTAATGGGTATTACAACTCACACACTTATATTTATTGAAGAAAATTGTGATGACACACTATTCGCAGTGAGGTAGGATATGTTGGTTGCGTCATGAGTAATATTGCATTAATAGATAATGTGAGAAAGGGTTTTTCCCTTCTGTTCCATAACAGAAGTAAATATTTTAGGCCCTTTGATGGAATTGATATAGCCTAAATAAATCCATGGCCATGGTGAGGAATGAGAAAGTTAAATTCTGGGAAGTCAAAGAAAAAATGATCAAACACATGGGTTGATGGTATGAGCATGAAACCCGCCTGATTTGAGATATCGATACAAAGGGATGACATTACATGGTAAGCGTTTGTAGGAGGTGACCCATCATTGTGGAGTTAACGTCTTTCTCTATAGGAGCCTTGGTGTGTTGCTAGATGTTAACCTTGGACTTTAGGTAGGCTCCACCTAATGCCACTGAGAAAGAGGACTAGAGGGTCACACACTAAGTGTGTCCAAGTATATCAGTTAAATGTTAATTTAACAAGTTGAATAAATATTATTCTCGATTGTGGTTTAATAATTATTCAAGAATGCATGATCATATTTATTTCGACACTAGTTATTCGAGTGAATATATTATGGGTGAAATAATATATTTATTAGCGAGTAATGTAGTGATATTTATTTGAGAAATAAATATCCATTATTCAAGGTATAATAAATGTGGTGGAGTAAATAAAGAGAATGGAAAAACAAAAGTACACATTGTTTATATTAATATACACACCATGTATTTTTTCTGGGTATTTATGAGAAATAATATTATTTATTTAATTAAATAATATTAGGTGTAATTCACTAGGCACTTGTCATGTAATAATAATAGTCAACTGTTATTATTAGACATGAGGTATTACTAAGAATTTAATGAAATGAATAAATTATTTTGGGTAATTAATTCATTTTATCATTCTAATTAATTAAAATTACAATTATATAATTCTCATTGGCCTAGAAATTTTGTGGTTTGTGCACAACAGATCTAGAGAAAGCTCTCATTCTAAGAGAGAATTCTTTTCTTCTAAGAATGCTCTCAAGATACGAGAGAGAGATCCTTCTCCACCAGATCAAGGTGGTCTAATGCGGACATCGAAAGCAAAGGCTCTTCCATGATAGCACCCAGAGGCCCCTTTGATGACGTCCAAAGATATGTGGAGCATGTGTGGATCACTGATAGAGGAATCAAACACTTGGATTCTACGACGCAACAATGGATCACATCGGACCGTGACCAGAAACATCAATGGTGGGAGAATTCCATCAAGGTAATTCTTGTCTTTTAATTAAATTAATTATAACCAACATATAATGATCTCCTCTATGGTTCTAGGACTCCCTTCTTTTCTTTCATTCTTCTTTCTATTTTGAAGATCCGATGTTTTATTATCGTGATGGATCTCAGATTAAACGTCGTTAAAGACAAAAATTAAAGTTGGGTACACCCACAAACATACTTATGTTGTGCCCGAAACCTACATAAAGGATGAAATTACTGAAATTATATATTATATTATACTGGAATTATAATATACCTATGTATCATTAAGTTTTCACTCAATTAAATATGAAATAGAAATGAAAGTTGTGTTCATGCGTACATACGACTTACTGTCTCCATGAATGTTTCATTTCATTTCTTATCTCCAAATGTTATGTACTATTATGAATACATGTATATACTGGATATATATATATATTCTTGGGGAATTTATAAGTCAAGTCTTATATATGGTAATTGGGTTATAAGGCAATTTAGACATTGGCTTATAAAGGAAAAGGATCTTCAAGAAGTGTCATTTCCAAAACCATCATTTCTTTCTGTGGTTATGTTTAGTTCCATGTTTTAATATCCTTGGAATTGTTTATGTATATGGATAGTTCCATGATAAACCTATGGCGGGTGAGCCCGAGATATCTCTCTAATGTATTGGGTAACGTGACCGAGGTAAATGTTAATGTTTCTCTTAAGAGATTTATGGAATATACTATAATGTCATGGCATTTTTGTATATATTTTTTAATTATATGGAATTATTTTGAGACTGTGAAATCTGACAGCGCATGATTCCAAGGCCTGGAGTGTCCAGAATGATCCGTCGAAAATGGTTAAGTTTAAAATAGCGCACGTGAGTGGTTTTCCTAAAAAAGTGGAATAACTATTAAACAGGTGCACATATCAGTAATCCAAGTGCACCATTTCATTCAAGATGGAGGGTTTACCCTAGGCGCGACTTAAGTTTAGCCGTCTCATGCCTTTAGTGAGAAAACCAAAAATGGCATAACTTTAAATAAAATAATTAAATAAAATTATTTTATTTTTCAAATTTTATAACTCATGAACGGTGACTCAGATTAAAAATCTGAGACCACCACTAAACTCTTGAAGGTATGATTTCCTTAGGCAGACCCAAAAATTGTCCGGAGAAGGCCAACATTGGATTTTAGTTTTTGGTCGTAAATAAAATAATTAATTAACAATTATTTTATTGTTAAAATCAATAACTTCTAATCGGTAACTCAGATTAAAAATATGAGATTATTGTTGAGTTCGTTGGGGTGTGTTATCCTTAGGCAGAGCCTAATCTCAACCGGCGTGCTTCAATGGTGAATGTTAATAATTTATTAAACTTTTTTTAAGGTACGTTCAGTAAACGCGTGGGTGGAGTTTTCTATCTTTTGAACCGGTTCTTGGATTAAAAATCCAAGGGCCCCGTTGAATCTGCATCACCAAGATTTTCTTGAGGGAGGCTTCACTTCGACCGCATTAGGTCAGATGAAAAAGTTAATTTTTATGACTTTTGAAATATTAATAAAATAACTTGTTATGTTATTTTATTTCGTTTTCTTTTCTCCAACATACGAGCGGTGGTGGTGGGACTGACGACATGTCAATCCATTAAGGTCTTGACTCTCTCTTGTTTGTAACCATGGAATTGGGAATTTGGGAGGTTGATTAATTAAATGAACCTCATTAATTTTTTGTGCGGGGCACAATCTTTCTCCTCTCCTATTTATATGGAGCTCAGGGAGGGGTGTTGGAACAACTTCACCAAGTGATGAAGATCTTGAAAAATACCACGATGCCAACAAATTGGAGGATGAGACTTGATTCAGTGAATGGTGACAAATGCCACCAAATAAAAAATAAAGGACAACAATGAATGAGGTTCCATCGATCATCGTTAGCAGACGTCTTATCCAGGTAGGGGGTTTACTTTGAAGTTGTATTTGATGATTTAAATTTCTCTTCTTCTTGTTATCATGTAACATAGAGGGCCTGGGCCAAACGAACAAGGCCCATACCCTCCGCCTCTTCATTCTTGATGTGAACTTCGGGGAACGATTTCCAACTTGATGACAACATGAAATACCGGGTCACACTATGACGAAGGTATCCCGGAAGGGATTTAAGCATAGATGACATCAGAAATGGACCACCGAAGAACGTCCGGTGACCCGTAGAAAAAACCGTCAGCACGACCTGTCGGTTGGGGCCGGCGGTGGTCGTAGGAGAACCGTGGAAACCAGACGTGGGTGGTAAAAGGTGATGAGTGACGGAATGCCATGGCGGCCAAGGGTGGCTGGACCGACCTAGCCACGAGGGACAATGGCGGTGCCCATAAGCGCTGCCGGCTGAAGCAGCTACGGCTAGCAGGCCGCAGGAGGAGGGGGCGGTGTGACCCGCGACGTGGTGTGTTAGTGAAACATGGTCAGAAAAAAGACCAAACATTAAATGCAGTGGTGGAAGAACCCCACTGTCTGGAGAATGACCTATAAAGCGTGGGGATGCCAAGTGGGCCGACCCCGCCCAGAGGGCCGGACCCACGACCCAGTGGACCAGCATGGGTGGGATGAGCCCCACCCGATGGGCTGGGCTAATCGTGGCTCAGGCCTGTGAACAAGTCGGGCCGACCCCGATGGGCCGAACCCAGTGAACTAGGCCGACCCCTAGTGGGCCGGACCTGAGCGGGGTCAGGTAGACCCCGATACCCGTTGCGTCGGGCCGGTCTGACCGAGTCGGACTGGGCCGAGACACAACCGGTACCCAAATAAAGAAACGCCCATAACTGAAAAACCAAGTGTCTATTAGACACAACGTCAGTGGAATTAGGACCCTTTTTGGGAAGTGGTCCCTATGGTGTATTCTGGCAGGCTTGACTGATTTGGGATGGACCGAGGTGCGATCACCCCCGTTTCACAGAAAGGGGTGTAACTAACAGACCAAACATTCGATCGACATGTCGTATATGGAATAAGGACCCTTATGGAAAGGCGGTCTATTGGAGATACTCTAAGTGAGTTTTGACAGAGTTTGACATGCAACTTGGGTTGGATCAGACTTGAATCCAACTGAGACCTTTTTACAAAAGTGCTCATATCTCACAGACCGGGCGTCCAATTGACGCGTCGTCTATCACATTGGGACCCCTATGATAGGGAAGTACTTTGGGATACATCTTCATGGATCTTTTTTGCGGTTGAGGTACAACAGATGTCTTGAAAAGTGGATCCTCTCGGAATCAAGCGTGCTTTGTATTGGAATTTAGAGGCTAGATGTAACGTGAAGAAAGATCATTGATCCTATGTGAGTCATCATCTATTGATCCTGTGTGGGATAGTACATAGAAGTAATGTGTGGGTCAGGATCTATCAATCTTGTGTAGGTCAGTTCCTAGTGATCCTATGTGGGTCAGCATCTATCGATCTGGTGTGGTTCAGTAGTAGAGCCTCTCGATAGAATAAGATGATATTGTTTTTCAACTAATCATTTATACTTATTTACTTAAGTTATATACCTTGTGTGAGATGTGTCTTTTACCTTCATGGTGTTACCTTTGTGGTTTTACCTTTGTGATAATTTTACCTTCGTGGTGTTACCTTCATAATGTTACCTTTGTGTTACTTTTACCTTTGTGGTGTTACTTTTGTGGAACTTTTACCTTCATGGTGTTACCTTCACTGTGTTACCTTGGTGGTATTTTTCCCTCATGGATCAGTTGTGAAAATGGATAAAAAGTTGGAGCCTTATGTTTCCTCATGTATGAGAAGAGTATATTTTGATAACTTAGGTATATGTATGGGCATATAGCTATGTAGAGTTGATGACAAATGCTTCGTGATTTGTGATTGAGGTCTTGCTTTGTGGTTTTTCCTTTGTGGAACTCTGGGAGACCTTTGGGGGTCTCAAGGTCCCTACTGAGTATTGTTATACTCAGATCTGCACGGGCTACGCCCGCACCTTGATATGTCTTGTACAGATGATGGACAATGTTGATCGATGCTAAGGGACCCATGACTGGATGGTGCTCAGAGGTGGACCATTTGACGTGACATGACACAGTGACTATTGATTGTGAGCTGTATCTACCCCTCAGACAATGGATAGTGTTGATCAAGGCTAAGGGAGCTAAGACTAGATGGTTCTTAGAGGTGGACTATTTGACGTGATGTGACACAGTGACTACTGATCATGAGCTGTGCCTACCCTTCATGCAGGATCCTTGGTGGATGTTCCAGGAGCTGTTTTCTCTTCCAGCCATACTTGTAATTTCCAGTAGGGATAGTATTACATCCCCTTTACTTTCAGAACACCTTTTTACTACAACATTTTACATCATGGTTACTTCTTGTTGTGTTCTTGGATAGTGTGTTTATACCAGTTTAAAGTAAATGCTTTCCTATTATAGGGATACACCTTTTCGATGCTAGTTACCAACCCCTGGCCTATGGAAGATGAGCTTGGGGTAGTCATGACATGGGCCTTGGGGGACGAGTTATGACATATATTGTGATGGGTATTCTAAGTATGACTCCCTATGTAGTTGTGAAAGTTACAATGTAAGTATGTTATAGATGCCACAAGTTACCTTTATGATTTATGATTTCTATGTGTTATTCAAAAATCTTATGATTTTTGAGGTATGTTAAAGAGATTATGTTTTAGGATTGAAAAGTATGATTTCTTTGATTTGTATGTATTCATGAACTATTGATTTGTTTCCTTTATTTATATCCCTTATTGATATTTTTATGCTTATCCGAAGTTTTTGAAATATTTTCCACAGGACTTAAAGATGAATAGGGTCAAGGATGGAATCAAGTAAAAGTCATGCTATCTAAAACATGGAACTAGACATGTTTCTTTTTTAAGAGTTTTTATTTTATGAAAAAATGGATACTTAGTAGAAGTGTCTACTTTGTAATATTTTGAGATGTAATGTAATAGTTAAGGCCTAATTATCTTAAACTATAAACCTAAAAATATCCTCAATGAGAATTATTAACTTAATTCAATATTATGTAATGTTCAAGGATAGGGCCTTAAAGTCAGTATCAAAGGCTGGTTTAGAAAAATTTAGGGATTATGAGTTTTTTTAGACACATAATTAGTCAATATGTATACTCTTTAAGTTAAATCCTTATTTTGAAACTTTTTTAGATGAAGGAAAATCTATTATAAATGCAAGTAGGAGGATCTCAAATGACATTCCTGTATCTTCTTAATGACTTTATTTCTATAATTATAGCTCACAAAATTGGATTATGATCATCAATGAAATTTGTTATAACTTGGGTTATAAGATTCAGCCATAACCTAGTTACTTTATGATTTATTTTAAAGAGATTATTTTTCATACTAAGGACAAAAATATTAGAGTTTTTCATGCTTAAAATCGGATTCATTCTTAAAATATAATGATGATTTTGTTATCTACAGTGATTCAGCCATAACTCGGTGTCACATGTCTATTTCCTTAGGCATATAGTGATCCCATAGTATATGAATATTCACCTTGTTATAATCCATATATATCACAGATTTTACTGGATAAATCATAAAGTAACCGAGTATGTTATGGATTCCACAATCTTATAATCCGAATCTTATAACCGGATTATGATCATTAATGAATTGACTGAAATAAACTTGTGTGCGGAATACTTTATGATTTATGATTTCTATGTGTTATTTATAAATCCTATGATTTTGTTAGGAGGATATCAAACAACATAGAAATCATAATATAACTACATCCTTTATATGTTACAGGTATGTCATGAACAAGTCATATCACTTTGAGAGGGCAGTATTCCGCACTTCCTCAAAGTAATATGACTCGTTCATGCCATACATGGAAGGTATAAAGGATGTAGTTAATGAAATTATATAAGGTAACCGATTTTTTTGAAAACAAGGAAGTTATGCCTTCCTATACTTGAATAGGAGTGTAATACAACCGAGTTTTGGTATATGATTTATGGTAGCTATGGTAATATAGTTTTATGATTTATGATTTCTATGTGTTATTAATAAATCTTATGGGTGCCTATGCAGCTACGAAAGAGGTGTGCGAAGTATGTTATGTACTGAAATTTTGGGAGAAAAGGGTGCCGAATCTTATACCTCCTTTTTGAAGAGATATATTCCTTTATAAAGTAGGTGTTTGAAGTATGTTATGTCCAAGTGATGACAGTTTTTGAAGATCATTTCTTATCTCCAAATCTTATGGGTGCCTATGTAACTTTTACCATGTCCTCTTGTATATTCATATTATATGGTTAATATATTTACTATAAAATTCCAAGAGACCCCAAAATGGATCATTAATGACATTAGTAACATCATATATGTCATTTTTACAAATCTTAGATTTTTAGGACCATTTTATCATTTAATAAAATATGGATTGATTTTAAAAACTCATTTATGTTAATTTATAAACTATTTATATCAAGACATTTAAAAAACGATAACAACTTGATTCTTTCAAATAAACTACATCAATTCTGATATAACAAGTTATACTCATCCATAAAATTTGTGTATGGAATAAAAATTGTCAAAATAAATTTATTTTAATATTTATAATCTCATTTATTTAAAACAGTCATTACTAAGGCAATTATTACATCATCATTGTGTCATAAATAAATTTATTTATATGATGTATAAAAATTATAAATAAAATACCATGATGTAGGAAATCTTTTTAGATTTCTAATGAAAATTTATAGTCGAAACTATCACTTATATAACACATTATAAAAATTGTTTTACTAAGAGATATATGTTTATGTTATATTTTCCTTAAATTTAAATTAATTTTTATAAAGTGTCATTTTCACTTACAAGTGGCTCCATAGGGTCCCAAAATCGACCCAAAGATGCCCATGGTCGGGAATGTATCATAAAATAGGATTAGGACACATGTAAGGGTAATTTAATATTATTATAATATTATTTTTTACCGTTATTTACTAGATTTACCCTTTAACCATGTTAAATAAAATATTTACTAAAGTTACTACTCATAATGTCTAAAAATAAAAGTTACCTATTTAAACAATTTGGAACTCTGGTTTTTAAATATGGAATCGATTTTTCCAAAATCAAAACAAAGAAGTTACAGAAATTAATTTAAAATTGTTTCCCTTTGTCAAAATCAAAAAGCGTGTTTTTAAGAAATAATAACTATTAAAATATTGACATTTATTTATATCCATTTTCAAAGTGAAATTACTTACAATTACCAAAATTGTATTAAATGGTAAAACTATAATATAATTACACTTTATAACCAATTAAAAAGATTATATAACCATATAAATAAATTATATTAAATGGGTGTTTTGAATTAAAATGCAGTATTTTTCACTATTCATTAAAAAATGAACATTATCAGAAAAATACCAAAATTTCATCCAAAGTAATTTTTTTATGTCTAGATTCTAAAGAAGAATTTTATTTTGTAAAATAAAACATATAAATGTTACAAAAACTAGATTTAAAAAGGCTTCTCCATCAAAAGGCAGTAAATCGACCTTTTAAAAAATATTTGAGTATTTATGCTTAAAATTGGACTCATTCACATTTTAAGCCTCTAAATTTTATTGGATAAATGTAAAAACATTTAAGAAACATGTATAATCATATTTTAGTTAGTTCTTTTCATTTCCCACCAATACAATGACTAGGAGTTAACTACCATTTAAAATAATATTATATTATTATATTTTTTTTTCAGTATGACTCAGCATTGTGTGCAACATGATATTTCGGAGAAACCCATTGTTGCATGTCGGGTACGACATCAAACATAGTATCCACTTTAAAATAAAATTAATATTTAATTCACAAATATTAATAAATATGAAAATATCATATTCTTTATTTACCTTGGATGTACATTCTTTTCCCCTTTTGGGAATTGCATCCCCACAATTCTATTCACTTATAAAATAAGTGGGGGTATTTATACCTCATAGGATTTCAGATTCCCATGTTGCCTCTTAAACCATATGATTATTCCAAAAAACCTTTACATGATGAATTACCTTATTCTTTAATACTTTCTCTCTTCGATAAATAATCTAGACTGGTTGTTCCTTATAAGAAAGATTCTCTTCTAACTGAACTACCTCTAGACTCAAAACATGAGATGGATCTGAAAAATACTTTCTCAACATTGGAAATGAAAGAAATTGTGTACCTGGGATAAATATGGAGGTAAATCCACTCTATAGGCAACTGATCCAACTTTATCCTGGATTTTATAAGGTCCAATGAGCCTCGTACTTAGCTTTCCCTTCTTACCAAAACGCATCACACCGTGTCTAATGCCCCTTGGCTCATCCAACCTCTGCCCAAATAAAATAATTTTACTTTGGATGTATTTTTATTAGGGTAAGATAATTCCTAAAGATATAAAAATCCATCACCTTAGAATCAGGACATCAAAATTTACTTTGGATGAAATTTTGGTATTTTTCTGATAATGTTCATTTTTTAATGAATAGTGAAAATACTGTGTTTTAATTTAAAAATACATTTTAATATAATTTATTTACATGGTTATATTATCTTTTTAATTGGTTTTAAAGTGTAGTTAGATTATATTTTTACAATTTAATCAAAATTTGGTCATTGGAAGTAATTTCTCATTGAAATTGGACATAAACAAATGTCAATCTTTTGATAGTTATTATTTCTTAAAATCACGCTTTTTGGTTTTGGCAATGGTAATTAGTTTTAAATTAATTTATGCAACTTCTTTATTGTGAATTTGGAAAAATGGATTCCATATTTGGAATCAGGAGGTCCAAATTGTGTAAATAGGTAACTTTTTTTTTTCAGAAATTATGAATAGTAACTTCAGTAAATATTTTATTTACCATGGTTAAAGGGTAAATCTTGTAAATAAGGGTAAATAAATAATATTATAATAATATTAAATTAACATAACGCATGTCCTAATCCTATTGGATGTTAAATTTCTGACCATGGGATTCCTTGGGTCGATTTTGGGACCCCATGGAGCCACATGTAAGTGAAAATGACACCTTATAAAAATTAATTTAATGTTAAGGAAAATGTAACATAAACATATATCTATTAGTAATTTTTTTTATAATGGGTTATATAAGTTATATTTTCGACAATAAATGATCATTATAAAGATAAAACGATTTCATAAATTATTGTATTTTATTTGTAGTTTTTAGACATCAGATAAATAAAATTATTTATGACACAATGATGATGTAATGATTACCTCATTAATGAATGTTTTAAATAAATGAGATTATAAATATCAAAATAAATTTATTTTGAAACTTTTTATGTAATAATAGAATTTTATGGATGATTATAACTTATTATATTTTAATTATAGTAGTTTTTTTTAAAGAATCAATTTTTTATAGGTTTTTTAAAAGTCATGATATGAATAGTATAAAAATTGACATAAATGAGTTCTTAAATCAATCAATATTTTATTAAATGATATAATAATCATAAAAATTCAATATTTGGCCAAATAACATATATAATGTTAAATATTTCATTAATGATCCATTTTGGGTCAGTTGGCATTTTATGGTAACTATATTAACCATATAGAGTGAATACACACGAAGACATGGTAAGAGTTAAATTAGTTAACTAAGGGTTAAAGCTAAATGATAAGGTTAAATATGAAACCAAAACTTGTATAAAAACTATTATTTTAGAGGATTTAGAATAATAGTAATATTATATTTTAATTTAATGAGTTTTTTACCTTTTTAAACGGAAATTTAGTTTATAATAAAATAATATTTTCAAACTTTCCTAAAGAGGCCCTCCCCCACCCTTATAAAAATTCATCAACTATAACTGATTTATCACAACTCTAAAGCGCCTTGGTTCATAAAAACTCTGACCAAATAAGCTCCAAACACCCATATATTAATCCTAGAATCATTAAATTAGGCATATGACACTTCAATAAAGCCTTTTGGTTCAAACCAATGGGAGTTACCCGATTTCAAGGTAACGTCTTCGCTCAAGTTCTATTCTTTTATTTTACTTCTCCACACCCTATGCTCTTATTATTATTTGTTTACATAACAACACCAATATACTAAATATAATAGGTTTTATTTATGAGAATTATTCTAACTAAACTTCTACACACTTCCATTTAATGGATAGAACATAATGTTTATGTGGACGACGAACTACTGCCTCATGAAATAATGATTATTCAATCTTCTCCTACCACCTCTCATGGTGGCTATTATGATAGAGCTATAATTATATATGATATATATGATATTTATTTTATATATTTTTTTAATTATCTTTTATAACATACCTTTATTCTTTTCATGTTGTATATATATGATAATTAAATTTGAGCAAGTGAGGACTACCACCCCCTCAAAGTGATATGACTCATTCATACCATAAATGGAACATATAAAGTATTATGTTAATGAAAATATTTAAATTATATAAAATATTATATTATAAATTAATGATAATATAACTATGTATCATTTGTTTTCATTCCATTAAAAATGAAAAAAATGAAATGAAAGTAGTGTTCATGCGTACGTACGACTTACCATCTCCATGAACAGTGCATTTCATTTTCATATATCCAAATGATATGAACTATTATAAATACATATATAATGCATATATATGATATATAAATCATTAATATAATTCTAGATATAATGGAATTTTTACCACATGGACAATTTGTAATTATAACAAGTTCATTTTTGACTCAAGTTCCGAACATCAACAAAATGCACAATATAAACTCAAATAATTAACTAATTGTTATAGCAAGGTAATAAGTGACATAAAACGAATAATAAAATTGAAAAAGGTTCTTAAGAAATTAGAAATTAACTTAATTTTATTATTTAGGAAATTAAATAATGAATGAGTCAAGTCAGACATGAGGTAAGGGACTTCGTCTCAATCTCCTTTCATTGAGACATGTTTTGATAATATACAACACCTTCTTTTACACAGGGTATAATAAAACCCTTTGAATTTTACTTTCATTCAAAGGGAATATTTTTTTAATTATATTCACCTCATAAAAATCCATCACCTATAACCAATTTCTCACAACTCTAAAGCCAAGGTGCATCAAAAAGCCAAGGGGTTGATAAAAATCCCTCCCCCCCCTTATAAAAAGACATAACCTCTTACCCATTTATCAAAAATATAAAGCCCATTGGATCATCCAAAAACTGACCAAATAAGGTCCCAAAATCTCTATATTTATCCTATAAGCCTTAAATTAGGCATAAGAGACTTCAAGAAAGCCTTTTTGTTAAAACCAAAGGAAGTTTCCCGCTTTAAAGGCAATGTCTTCCCTCAAGTTCTCTTCTTTTATTTTACTTCTTCACTCTCTATTCTCTTCTTATTATTATTTTACATAGAAACACTAGTATCCTAAATATACTAGGTTTTTTTATGAGAATTATTTGAACTACCCTTCCACACACATCAATATAATGGATAGAACATAATGTTTATGTGGACGGGAACTACTACCTCACGAAATGATGATTGTTTAATATTCTCCTACCACCCCTTATGGTGGAAATTATGATGGAACTATAATTATATACGATATTTAATATATTTATTTTATCTCTATTCTTCTTTAATTATATTTTAGAACATACATTTATGCTTTTTATTTTGTATATATACGATAATTTAATTTGAGGAAGTACAGACTACTGCCCCTCAAAGTGATATGACTCGTTCATACCATACAAGGAACGTATAAAGGATTGTGTTAATGAACTTATGTAATGTATATAAAATATGATATTATACAGTAATAATAATATAACTATGTATAATTTGGTTTTCATTCCTTTAAAAATGAAAAAAATGAAAAGAAAGTAGCGTTCATGCGTACGTACAACTTACTATCTCCTTGAACGGTGAATTTCATTTTCATATATCCAAATGATATGGACTATTATAAATACATATATAATGGATATATATGATATATATGATATATATGATATTTATTATATCTAAGTCATTAATATCATTCTATAGATAATGGAATTTTGACCACATGGACAATTTGTAATTATAACAAGTTCATTTTTGACTCAAGTTCCGAACATCGAAAAAATTTCCAATATGAACTCAAATAATTAACTAATTGTTATAGAAAGGTAATAAGTGACATAAAACTAATAATAAAATTGAAAAATGTTCTTAATCAATTAGAAATTAACTTAAGTTTTTTATTCAGGAAATTAAATAACAAACGAGTCAAGTCGGACATGTGGTAATGGACTTCGTCTCAATATCCTTTTATTGAGACATGTTTTGATAATATATGCATCCTTCGTTGACACAGTGTATAATAAAACCCTATGACTTTTACTTTCATTCAAACGGAATATTTTTTCTACAAAGAGTTTTACTAAATTTCAAAAGTAATTTTTTTTAACGTTTGTGGTGACAATGATCTCTCCAATGCCTTAATCATTATTTGGCTTCCTCTATAAGATTTAATGTTTTTTTAAAATGATAAATAAACCCATTAATCTAATTTAGGGTTTTTTGGAATTGAAAATGGTTTTTGAAATTGATTTATTATTTCAATACCTTGAAATGATTTCTTGTGATTTCAAATAAAATTTTATTAGTGAAATGTTTATATTTGAAATATTTTATGTGTTATGATTTCATAATGGTACTTGGACATTTGATGGGTGGTTACATGATAAAATAAATGATGGGTGGTTCCTTGATAAAGTAGGATGGGTGGTAAAGTTATAACCTGCAATTCATTGGGTATGTAAGTCAGTCGTATGACTATTCCATTTAGTGATATGTGTGGATGTCTGCGGTATGGTTATTCAATTTTAGTATTCTTATGTCCCAAGTTACCTTTATATGTTATGTGTGATTACTATGGTTTTTATGGTAAACTTTGGTTACAAAAGGGTAAGCAATGAGATTTTATTCAGTGAAGAGTATTTAATACTTTATAAAGGTGAAAAGTATTACTTATGATAAAGTATTCATGGTTTATTTGTTGTTTTGAAAAACTAACAGTTTTCCAACTTTGTGTATCCCTTACTGAGCTTTTTATGCTCTTCCCAAGTTTTTGAAATGTTTATCACATGACTTAAGGAAAATTCATGATGATTAAAACATAGAACTAAACTTGTTTTTTTCTTTTAAGAGTTTTTATTTTATGAAAAAATGGATACTGAGTAGAAGTGTCGAAATGTAATATTCAAATAGTTATGTATATGTTATGACCTAATTATCTAAATATATCAACCTAAAAAGATCATCAATGTGAATCATTAACTTAATTCAAGATTATGTAATTTTTAGGTATGGGGACTTACAGTTGGTACCATAGATAAGTTTAGACAACTTTAGGAGTTTGGATATTGTTAAATTAATATCCATATATTAAAGATTAAAAAGTATTAATCATCATGTAGACACTTCTACTTAGTATCCATTATATTATTACCAGATATTGAAATGATATATAATTTAAAGATTACCATGTTGCTTCCTCTAGGATATGTTTGTTCAGAATGGTTTTTTCAGAGAGGAAACCTGGAAACTATGCTGAGAAGGCATAAAGGGGGAAATGACATTCCAAATCAGCATCCTGAGTTGGTCGGAATCTGATTGAATAGTTTCTTGCAGTGATAGATCAGTTGACTGGGGTGATAAATGGTGGTTGTGTTTATTGATGATATTTTTTTATATTCCAAAAGTAATTAGGAACATGAAATTCATTTAATTGTTGTATTGAAATCCTTAAATGAAAAGAAACTGTTTGGGAAATTCAGCAAATGTGAGTTTTGGTTACAAAAAATTTCTTTCCTTGGTCATTTTGTTTCTAAAGATGGTATAACTATTGATCCTACTAAAACAAATTTTTTTTAATAATGGCCAATACCAAAAAATATAATTGAGATTCATTATAAGGACAAAATATGGACAACACTTTTCCAAAACTATTTTCCAAGTACCATTATAACAAAATGATGGGTGGTCCCTTACCTCGTGTCCGACTTGACTCGTTCGTTATTTAATTTCCTGAATAAAAAACTTAAGTTAATTTCTACTTTCTTAAGAACCTTTTTCAAGTTTATTATTCGTTTTAGAGGAATAAAAATAACTATTATGGCAGTAGAGATAATATACACCTCCTTCTTTTACACGGTGTGTAATAATACCATTTGACTTTAACGTTCATTCAAAGGGAATATTTTTTTATGAAGCATTTTACTAAATGAAAAAAGTAATGTTTTTAACATATGCGGTGAAAATGACCTCTCCTCCACCGTAAACATTATTTGGATTCCTATATAAGCCTTATTTTTTTTAAAATAAAATAGAAACCCCTTATTCAGTTTTTGGGTGTTTTGGTATTGAAAATGTTTTTTTGAAATGGATTGATTATTTCAATATTTTGAAATGATTTCTTGTGATTGAAAATGAAATGTTATTAGTGAAATGTTTATATTTGAAATATTTTATGTGTTATGATTTTATAATGGTACTTGGACATTTGATGGGTGGTTACGTAATAAACCAAATGAAGGGTGGTGTCATGATAGACCGGGATGAATGGTTACGTTATAACCTCCAATGCATTGTATATGGAATTCGGTCATATGGCTATTCTATTGAGTGATATGTGTGAATGTTGACCGTATGGTTATTCCATTTCAGTATGTTTATACCCCAAGTTAGATTTATATGATTTATGTTGTTTTATATGGTTTTTAAGGTAATATTTTGGTTACAAAATGGTAAGTAATGAGCACTTATACTCAGTATCCATTTTTTTTATAAAATTAAAACTCTTAAAATAAAACAAGAATTATTTTCTGGATATAAATCTTCTTTAATTCTTCCTTTCTCTTACCCTTCCTTATACCATGTGAAAAATATTTCAAAAACATGGGATGTGCATAAAAAGCTCAGTAAGGGTTATGAAATAAATAATGGAAACATTAGTCCATGAATACATACAAAACATAATCTCTTTATCATACCTCATGAAATCATAAGATTTATGAATAACACATAGAAATCAAAAATCCTAAAGGTATCTTGTGGAATACATAAAAAACTTACATTTCAGCTTTTATAGTTATAAATGGAGTTATGTTTGGAATTCCCATCAAAGTATGTTCCCAAAATCTCTTAGGATAAACATTAACGTTTACCTCCGTCATGTTACCCAATGAATTGGAGAGATATCTTGGGCTCACCTTCCCTAGGTTTATCATGGAACCACCCATATAAGTAAAAAATTCCCAAAAACCACAACATAATAATAACACATAAAACAAGAATAATGGAAAGACAACATTTCGACATTACAATCACAAGATGTCATTTCAAGATATTGACATAATCGGTTCATTTAAAACATTCAAAAATAAGAGTTTTGAATCAAAGTGTCCCATACCACTTTGTAGGTAAATTCTTTCCATAGGCTTGTAAGGCCCCAACCATAAAAATTACATAATCTTTAATTAAGTTAATAATTCACATTGAGGATCTTTCCAGGTTTAGAGTTTTAGAGAATTAGGCCATAACTATTACATTACATCTCAAATATTACAAAGTAGAAATTTCTTCTTAGTATCCATTTTTTTAATAAAATGAAAACCCTTATAAGAACACAAGAATTATTTTTTTGATATAAATCTTATTGAATTATTACTTTCTCTTGCCCTGACTTATATCCTTTGAACAACATTTCAAAAACTTGGGATTAGCATAAAAATCTCAGTAAGAGTTATAAAATATAAAATGAAAACATTTGTCTATCAATACATATAAAACATATGATCTTTAATATACCTCATGGAATCATAAGATTTATGAATAACACATAGAAATCATAAATCATAAAGGGAACTTGTGGCATCTATAACATACTTACGTTGTATATTTCACAGCTATGTAGGGAGTTACATTTGGAATACCCATCATAGTATATTCCCTAAATCTCTTAGGAGAAACATTAACATTTACCTCCATCACATTACTCAATGCATTGGAGAGATATCTCGGGCTCACCTTCCCTAGGTTTATCATGGAATCAACCATATACATAAACAATTCCCAAGAACCGTATCATATTCATAACACATAAAACAAGCATAAAAGAAAGATAAAATTTCCACATTGCAACCACAATATAACATTTCAATATACTGACACAATAAATCCATTCTCAAAACCATTTTCAATACGAAAATACATAAAAAGAGTATATGTTATTTATTTTCCTTCTAAAAACATTACGGCTTGTTAAGGAAGCCAAATATCAAATAACACTCATGGTGGTGGAAAAGTCATTGTCACTGCGTAGGTTAAAAATATATATTTCCATTGTCGTTTAGTAAAATTCTACATAGAAAAATATTCCATTTGAATGATATGAAAAGTCAAAGGGGTTTATACACCATATAAAAGATAGCTATGTACAAATCAAAATATGCCTCAATGAAAGGAGATTGAGACAAGGTCCCTTACATCATGTATGACTTGACTCGTTCATTCTTTAATCTCCTGAATAATAAACTAAATTTAATTTATACTTTCTTAAGACCCCTTTTCAAGTTTATTATTCCCTTTATATTACTTATTACCATGTTATAAACATTACATAATCATTTATGATAATAATGGTTGTTTTGTCAATATTTGGTACTTGAGTCAAAAATGAACTTCTTATAATTACAAGTTTTCCATGGAGTCAAAATTCCATTATCTCCAGAATGATATTCATGATTTAGATATCATATATATCATATATATCTAGTATAAGTATGTATTTATAATAGTAAATAACATTTGGATATATGAAAATGAAATGCATCGTTCATAGAGGCGGTAAGCCGTATGTACGCATAAATTCTTTTCTTGATGTAAATCTTCTTGAATTATTCCTTTCTCTTACCCTGCCTTATATCCTGTGAAAAACATTTCAAAAACATGGGATGAGCATAAAAAGCTCTGTAAGGGTTATAAAATAATGAATGAAAACATTAATCCATCAATACATACAAAACATAAGCTCTTTAACATACCTCATGAAATCATAAGATTTATGAATAAGACATAGAAATCATAATTCATAAAGGTTACTTGTGGAATCCATTACATACTTATGTTGTAGATTTCATAGCTATGTAGGGAGTTACATTTAGAATACCCATCACAATATATTCACTAAATATATTAGGATAAACATTAATGTTTACCTCCATCATGTTAACCAATGCATTGGAGAGCTATCTATGGCTCACCCGCCCTAGGCTTATCATGAAACCACCCATATACATAAACAATTATGAAAAAGCATATCATATTCATAACACATAAAACAAGCATAAAGAAAAGATAACATTTCCACATTGCAAAAAATATAAAATTTCAATATATTGACATAATCTATCAATTCTCAAAACCATTTTCAAAAACAAAATACTTAAAAAGAGTATATGGTATTTATTTTCATTTTAAAAACATTATGGCTTATTAAGGAAGCCGAATATCAAATAATGCTTTCAACGACGGAAAGGTCATTGTCACCGCGTACGTTAAAAAGAAAAATTCCATTTGTCATTTAGTAAAATGCTACGTATAAAAATATTCCCTTTTAATGAAATGAAAATTCAGAGGGGTTTATATAATGTATAAAAGAAAGTCGTGTATAAATCAAAATATGCATTAATGAAAGGATATTGAGACGAAGTCCCTTACCTCATGTCCGATTTGACTCGTTCATTATTTAATATTCGGAATAATAAACTAAAGTAAATTTATACTTGATTAAGAACCCTTTTAAATTTTATTATTCCTGTTATATTACTTATTACCATGTTATAAATATTACATAATCATTTAAGTTAATAACGGTTGTTTTGTCGATATTTGGTACTTGAGTCAAAAATAAACTTCTTATAATTACAAGTTTTCCATATGGTCAAAAGTCTATTATCTCCAGAATGATATTCATGATTTATATATCTAATATATAATATATATCTAGTATATATATGTATTTATAATGGTACATTTCATTTGGATATATGGAAATGAAATGCAATGTTCATGGAGACGATAAACCGTACGTACGCATGAACGCTACTTTCACTTCTTTTTTTCATTTTTAAAGGAATGAAAACCAAATGATAAATAGTTTTATTATTATTATACTATAATTTCATATTTTATATACATTAAATAAGTTCATTAACACCATCCTTTATACGTTCCATGGATTGTATGAGTGAGTCATATCACTTTGAGGGGGCGGTAGTCCGCACTTCCTCAAATGAAATTATCATATTTATCCATTATGGAAAACATAAAGGTATGATATAAATGAAAAATACAAAAGCATAGAGACAATATAAATATAATATATATCACATATAAGTATAGTTGCATCTTAATGGTCACCATAAGAGGTGGTAGGAGATAATTGAACAATCATCGTTTCGTGAGGCTGTAGTTCGCCGTCCACAGAAACAATATGTTCGTATCCATTAGATGGAGGTGTGTGGAAGTGTAGTTAGAATAAATCTCATAAAAAACCTATTATATTTATTATACTGGTGTTTTTATTTTAAAAAATAATAATAATAGCATAGGGAGTTAAGAAGTAAAATAAAAGAAGAGAACTTGAGGAAAGACATTACCTTTAAGTCAGGTAACTCCCTTTGGTTTGAACCAAAAGGCTTTATTGAAGTGACTTCTAACTAAGTTAAGACTTATAAGTGGAATAGAGGGGTTTTTGGAGCTTATTTGGGTTGAGGTTGGATGAGACAATGGGGATTGAGAGGTTCGAGTAATGGTTAGAGGTGATGAATTTTTATAAGGAGGAGGAGGGGCTCTTTAGGAATGTTTGAAAGAATTATTTTATTATAAGATAATTTTTGGTTTAAAAGGTCCAAAACATATTTAATTAGAATTTAATCTGCAGATAAGTCTAAATAAAATCATCTAATTATAATTGGACAGGTTTTGTATTTTTTTTAATCCTTATCTTTTTCATTTAACCCCTTGTTAACTTATTTAACTTTTACAATGTCCTCTTATATATTCATACTATATGGTTAATATATTTACTATAATATTCCAAGAAACCCAAAATATATCATTAATTACATTTATAAAATTATATATGTCATTTGGACGAATATTATATTTTTAGGACTATTTTATCATTTAATAAAATAGTTTTCATTTTAAAAAATCATTTATGTCAATTTATAAACTATTCATATCAAGACTTTTAAAAACCAATAACAACTTTATTATTTCAAAAAACCTACAAAAATTCAAATATAAAAAGTTATAAGCATCCATAAAATTTTTTTATGGCATAAAAAGTTTCAAAATAAATTTATTTTAATATTTATAATCTCATTTATTTTAAACATTCATTAATAAGGTAATCATTACATCATCATTGTGTCATAAATAAATTTATTTATTTGTTGTCTAAAAATTATAAATAAAATACCATGATGTATCAAATCTTTTTAAATTTCAAATTAATATTCATAGTCGAAACTATCACTTATATAACCCATTATAAAAATTGTCTTACTGATAGATATAGGTTTATGTTACATTTTCCTTAACACTAAATTAATTTTTATAGTGTCATTTTCACTTAAAAGTGGCTCCATGGGGTCCCAAAATCGATCGAAGGATACCCATGGTCAGACATGTATCATAAAATAGGGTTGGGACACATGTTAGAGTAATTTAATATTATAATAATAATATTTTTTATCTTTATTTACCAGATTTACCTTTTAATCATGGTAAATAAAATATTTCATGAAGTTACTATTTATATTGTCTAAAAATAAAAGTTATATATTTACACAATTTGGACCTCCTGATTTTAAATACGGAATCAATTTTTCTAAATTCAAAACACATAAGTTTCAAAAATTAATTTAAAATTAATTCCCATTGTCAAAACCAAAAAGCGTGTTTTTAAGAAATAATAACTATCAAAAGATTGAAACTTGTTTATGATCAATTTTAAAGTGAAATTACTTACAATGAAAAAAATTGGATTAAATGGTAATAATATAATCTAATTACACTTTAAAACCAATTAAAAAGATAATATAACCATATAAATAAATTTTATTAAAAGGTAGTTTTGAATTAAAATGCAATATTTTTCACAATTTATTAACAAATGTACATTTTTCAGAAAAATACCAAAATTTAATCCAAAGTAAATTTTGATGTCCTGATTATAAAGAAGAATTTTATTTTTTAAAATATAACATATAAAATGGGCAAAAACTGGATTTAAAAAGGGTTCTCCATCAAAAGGTGGTAAATCAACCTTTTAAAGAATATTAGAGTATTTATGCATAAAATTAGATTCATTCACATTTTAAGCCTCTAAATTTTATTGGATAAATGTAAAAATATTTGAAAAAAATGTATAATGATATTGTAGTTAGTTATTTTCAATACAACCAATACAACGGCTAGGTGTTAACTACCATTTAGAATAATATTATATTATTATACTTTTTTTTTCAGTATCACTCAACATTATGTGCAACCTAAAATTTTAGAGAAACCCATTATTGCATGTGAGGTACGCTATCTAACATAGCATCCCCTTTAAATTAAAATTAATATATAATTCAAAAATATTAATAAATATGATAATATCATATTCTTTATTTACCTAGGGTGTTACATCCTTCCCCCCTTTTGGGAATTGTGTCCCCGCAATTATAATTATTTATCAAATAAGTGGGGGTATTTATCCCTCATAGCAATTTAAGATTCCCATATTACCTCTTCAACCATATTTTCTCTCCACAAAACCTTTACTGGATGAATTACCTTATTCCACAACACTTGAAATCTTTGGTCAAGATTCTGGACAGGTTGTTCCTTATAAGAAAGATTCTCTTCCAACTGAACTACCTCTAGAATCAAAACATGAGACAAATTTGGCATATACTTTTTCAACATTGAAACATGAAAAACATTGGTTACCTAAGATAAACATGGAGGTAAATACACTCTGTAGGCAATTGATCCAACATTTTTTCGGATTTCATAAGGTTTAATAAACCTTGGACTCAACTTTACCTTTTTACAAAATCACATCACACTTTTCCATGGAGAAACTTTTAGAAAGACATGATAACCTACCTCAAAATAAAGATCCGTCCTTTGGTTATATTCTTAAGTGTTCTGCCTGCTCTAATCTGTCCTTATGTGTTTATGTATCAACTAAACTTTATTTTCAATATTTTCTACCAATTCTAGTCCCATCAACTTCCTTTCACCTACTTCATACCAAAAAGTTGGAGTTCAACACTAATTTTCATATAATTACGCAAATGGATCCATCTTTTTACTATAATGAAAACTATTATTATAAGAAAATTCAACCAAAGTTAGATGTTTGTCTCAACTTCCGTGGTAATCCATTGAGCAAACACTTAACATATATCTCAAGTTTTGAATTGTTTGTTCTAACTACCCATATGATTGTGGATGAAAAGCTGTACTAAATTTAATTCAGTACCCAACGACCACTGAAGGACTTTCCAAAAGTTAGAAGTAAAGCTAGGATCACAAACAGATACAATGGAGAGGGGAACTCTATCTAAACTTACTATCTCTATAACATAAAACCGAGATAGTTTATCTAGAGACAAATTATCTCAAATAGGAAGGAAATGACCATATTTAGTCAATCGATCAACAATAACCCAAATTGCATTATTACAATGAGAAGTATTTGGTAATCCCACGAAGAAATCTATAGACACATTTTCCAATTTCCACTATAGAAATGGTAAAGGCTGAAGCATTCCTTTCTGTAACATCCACCCTGCTTTAACTTTTTTAAAAGTTAAACACTTAATAGTAAAGTCAGCAATATCTCTTTTCATTATATCCCACCAATAATACTCCTGAAGATCTCTGTACATCTTAGTGCTTCTAGGATGAACTGAAAACTGATAACTATGAGTTTCACATAACAACTATTTCTTCAATTGTGAATCACAAGGCACACATAATCTTTTTCAAAACCTAAAAATGAAATCTCTAGTAATATTTAACTTAGGTAGAATACCATTCTGAAACAATTATACCTTTTTCAATATCTCGCTATCTTTCTTCTCTGTTTGCTTAATCATGTCTGATAGAGATGGTCTCACTGCCAGCTGAAAAAAAACAAAGGAATTTTCTGCACCAATAACTTCTATTCCAAAGTTCATCAAATCATTAATCAAATGATCCTGTTTTAAACGTAATATGGTTAATGTGGCATTACTTTTATGAATCAAAGAGTCTGCCACTTTATTTTCTTTTCCTGGATGGTAATGAATCTTGAAATCATAATCCTTGATTAATTTCAGCCATCTTCTCTGTCTCATGTTCAATTCTTTCTAAGTGAATATATACTTCAAACATTTGTGTTCAGTATATATTTCAATTTTACTCCATAAAGATGATGCCTCTAAAATTTTAAAGTAAAAACAATAGCATCTAATTATTAATCATGTGTAGGGTAATTTAACTCAAGAGGTTTCAATTGATTTGAAGCATAAGAAATTACCTCATCATTCTACATAAGGATAGAGACAAGTCCTTTCAATGAAGCATCACTATAGATAACAAACTCACTATTTCTGTAAGACAGTTCCAAAACTGAATCATTAACCAATATTCTTTTCAATTCTTGAAAACAATCATCACATTCTTTTTTCCAAAGGAACTTAACATCTTTTTGAGTTAATTTAGTCAGTGGGCTAGATAACCATGATAATTTTTAAACAAAGCTCCAGTAATAACCTACTAAACCATAAAAAATCTGGATCCTGGTTGTATTTTTGGGTCTTGAACATTCTTCAACAACTTTTTTTTAGCAGGATCAAGATTTATTTAATTTTTTGAAATAGTGTGACCACAAAAATAAATTTTTTGTAACGAAAAATCACACTTGATGATTTTCACATACATTTTCTTTTCTTTTAAGGTTTTCAAGACAACCCTTAAATTAATTTCATGTTCTTCTTTACTTTTGGAATAAACCAAAATATCATTAATAAACAAAACCAAAAACTTATCCAAGAACTCACAGAAAATTCTATTCATAATATCCATGAATACAACAAGTGAATTAGTTAACCCAAAAGGCATAACTACAAAGTTATAATGGCCATATCTGGTATGAAACACGGTCTTCAAAATATCTACTTCCTTTACATTAAACTGATGGTACCTCAACCTCAAGTCAATCTTCTAAAAATACTGAGCTTCCTAGATCTGATCAAACAAATCATCGATATGAGGCAAAGGATACTTGTTCTTAACAGTGATGTTATTCAATGATCTATAATCAATGCAAAGTCTCATTGATCCACCTTTCTTTTTAACAAACAAGACAGAAGAACCCAATGTTGATGTGCTTGGTCAAATGAAACCTTTATTTAATAACTCATGCAATTTCTTCTTTAACTCTAAAAGTTTAATTTGAGCCATTTGGTAAGGGGTTTTTGAAATTGGCTTAGCATCAGGAACTATGTCAACAGAAAATTCAACTTCCTGATCATGTATTATACTTGGAAACTCATCAGGAGAAACATCAAGATACTCATTTACCACTAGAAAATCATTAATATGAATAGTTTCTTTGTTTTCAACAATATGTACAAGGTAAAATTCATTTCCATCTTTTACTAGTTTCTCAACTTCTTGATATGTTATCAGAAGTAAGGGTTCATCCTTCTACACAAACTAAAATACTTTCTAAAAAGAAACTACTTTAGCTCTGAAGTCAATCTTATCATGATGATAAATAGAATTCGAATCCATACCCAAAATAACATCAAACTCTACTAGAGGCAAACCAATAATGTTTTCAGGTAGATTCTTTCCTCACACTCAAGGCAAGGGAACTTATTAACCCAATTTCAAAGAACATACCTGATGAGTCGAACTCAAGGTAAGCGAACTTCTTAACCCAATTTCAATTATCTGGGATAAAATTATATTTCTTGATTATTTCATGATATTAATATGTGTGAATGAACTCTGATTATTTTACACTTAAACTGACCGTCTGTAAAATTTGTAATTATAAAAAGTTCATTTTTGACTCAAGTACCAAATATCAATAGAACGACCAATATTAACATAAATAATTATGTAATGTTTATAACAAGTTAATAAGTGATATAAAAGGAAAAATAAACTTGAAAAATGTTCTTAAGAAAGTATAAATTAACTTTAGTTTATTATTCAGGATATTAAAGAATGAACGAGTCAAGTCAGACATGAGGTAAGGGACTTCATCTCAATCTTATTTCATTGCGGCATATTTTGATTTATACACGACTTTATTTTATTTGGTGTATAAACCCCTTTTGACATTTTATTTCATTAAATTTAAATCTTTTTCGATGTAGAGTTTTACTAAATGAAAAAGGTAATGTTTCTTTTTAATGTACACAGTGGCAATGACCTTTCTTCCACCACGAGCATTATTTGATATTTGGCTTCCTAAACAAGCCGTAATGTTTCTAAAAGGAAAATAAATACCATATAATATTTTTACATATTTTTGTGTTGAAAATATATTTGGTAATGGATTGATTATATCAATATATTGAAAGTTTATATTGTGATTGAAATGTGGAAATGTTATCTTTCCGTTATTCTTTTTCATATGTTATGATTATGTTATTGTTTTGGGCATTGTTTACGCATATGGGTGGTTCTGTGATAAACCTGAAAAAGGTTCTTAAGCAAGTATAAATTAACATAATTTTATTATTTATAAAATTAAATAATGAACAAGTCAAGTCGGAAACAAGGCAAGGGACTTCATCTCAATCTCCTTTCATTGATGCATGTTTTGATAATATACACCTCCTTCTTTTACATAGTGTGTAATAAACCCCTTTGACTTTTAATTTCATTCAAAGGAAATATTTTTTCTATGAAGAATTTTACTAAACGAAGAAAGGAATGTTTTTAATGTATGCGGTGACAATGACCTCTCCACTGCCATAATACCTTTTTGGATACCTCTATAAGCCTTAATGTTTTTTTAAAATGAAAAAGAAACCACTTATTTTATTTCTGGGTGTTTTGGTATTGAATTTTTTTTGAAATGGATTGATTATTTAAATATATTTAAATGATTTCTTGTGATTGAAAATGAAATTTTCTTAGTGAAATGTATATGTTTTCAATATTTTATGTGTTATGATTTTATAATGGTACTTGGACATTTGATGAGTGATTATGTGATAAACCAAATGAAGAGTGGTGTTGTTATAAACCAGGATGGGTGGTTACATTATAACCTCCAATGCATTGGGTATAGATGTCAACTATATGGAAATTACATTTAGTGATAAGCATGGGAGTAGACCATATGGTTAGTCCATTTAAGTATGTTTATGTCTCAAGTTACCTTTATATGATTTATGTTGCTTTCTATGGGTTTTAAGGTAATATTTTGGTTACAAAAGATTAAGGCTTAAAGAGGAAGCCAAAATCCTTACCAGAGATTAATATATTGAAATTTTATGAGATTGGTATGAGCAGATAGATAGTATTTACCAAAATCCTTTCCTACTTTGTTCACATTAATTTATGAATCTCTATAAAATTGGAAGTTATAAAATACACTTACGATAATTGTTCAATCTTCTCCTACCACCTCTCATTTATGTCTACTTTTATTAGACAACCCCCAAATATAAAATATTTACATGGTATATAATAAACCCATTTGACTTTTACATTCATTCGAAGGGAATAATTTTTTTATGAAGTGTTTTACTAAACGAAAAAAAATGTTTTTAATATTTGCGGAAACAATGACCTCTCATCCACCGTAATCATTATTTGGATTCCTCTATAAGCCTCAAATGTTTTTTAAAAATGAAAAAGGAACCCCTTATTCTATTTTTGGGTGTTTTGGTATTGAAAATGGTTTTTTAAATGGATTGATTATTTCAATATTTTAAAATGATATCTTATGATTGCAAATTAAATGTTATTACAGAAATTTTAATATTTGAAATATTTTATGTGTTATGATTATGTAATGGTACTTAGAAATTTTATGGGTGGTTACATAATAAACCAAACGAAGGGTTGTTCCGTGATAAACCAAGGACATGTGGTTACGTTATCACCTCCAATGAATTGGGTATAGAGGTTGGCCATATGGATATTCCATTTTGTGATATATGTGGAAGTCGATAGTATGGTTATTCCATTTAATTATGTTTATGTACCAAGTTACCTTTACATGTTATATGTGCTTTATATAGGTTTTATGGAAATATTTTGGTTACAAAAGGGTAAGCAATGAAATTTTATTCAGTGAAGAGTATTTACTATTTTATAAAGGTGAAAAGTATTACTTATGATAAAGTATTCATGGTTTACTTGTTGTTCTAAAAAAACTAATAGTTTTCCTTCTTTTTATATCCCTTACTAAGATTTTTAGGCTCATCCCATGTTTTTGAAATGTTTTTCACAGGTCTTAAAGTGGAATAGGGTCAAGGATGGGATCAATTAAAATTCATGATTATTAAAACATAGAACTAGACATGTTTCTTTTCTTTTAATATTTTTTTTTATTTGAAAAAATGGATACTGAGTACAAGTGTCTACATGTAAAAGGGGATTCTATGTTTGATAGCGTACCTGACAGGAAAAAATGGGTTTCTCTAAAATCTCATGTTGCACACAAGGCTGAGTCATATTGAAAAATAATAATATAATATTAATTTAAATGGTAGTTAACACCTAGTTGCTGCATTGGCGGGATTGAACATAACTAACTAAAATATGATTATACATATTTTTTAAATGTCTTTTCATTTATCCAATAATTTTTTGAGGCTTAAAATAAGAATGGATGGAATTTTAAGCATGAAGTCCTCTAATATTTATTTAAAATGTCGATTTACCGCCTTTTCATGGTGAAACATTTTATGAATCTAGTTTTTGTCAATTTTATATGTTTCATTTAAAAAAATAATCTTCTTCTTTAGAAGTGGGACATTGAAATTTACTTTGGGTAAATTTTTGGTATTTTTTTGATAAAGTTCATTTTTTATGAATAGTGAAAAATACTGCATTTTAATTCAGAAATGCCTTTTAATCTAATTTATTTTTATAGTTATATTGTTATTTTTATTGGTTTTAAAGTTTAATTAGATTATATTTTTACCATTTAATCCAATTTTTTTCATTGGTAGTAATTTCACTTTGAAATTGAACATAAACAAGAGTTAATATTTTGATAGTTATTATTTCTTAAAAACATGCTATTTGGTTTTGACAAAGAGAATTAATTTTAAATTAATTTCTACAACTTCTGTAGTTTGAATTTGGAAAAATTAATTCCATATTTGGAATCAGGAGGTCCAAATTGTGTAAATTGATAAGTTTTATTTTTAGAAATTATGAATAATAACTTCAGTAAATATTTTATTTACGATGGTTAAAGGGTAAATATGGTAAATGAGGGTAAAAAATAGTATTATCATAATATTAAATTACCCTAACACGTGATGAGAGACCATTTTATCTCTCATCAACTCATTTTTTGACGGGACATAAAGTAAATGTTTTGGTGACATTATACATAAATGTTGGGTTATAATTGTATCTTTAAATGCTATATCATTTTCCAAGTACCGTTATAACAAAATCCTTAGCATTATATCATTTCAAATACCTTCCAATGGAATAATTTTTAATTATTTCTATTACTATTCAATATATCACCTGTATTTATTCTTATATATTTTTCATTTATATCATACCTTTGTGGTTTCCATAAAGGGTAAATATGATAATTTCATTTGAGGAAGTGCGAACTACCTCCCCCTCAAAGTGATATGACCCGTTCATGAAATACATGGAACGTATAAAGGATGGAATTAAAGAAATTATATGTGATATTATACTTTAATTATAATATACCTATGTATCATTATGTTTTCATTCAATTAAATACAAAATAAAAATCAATGTAGCGTTCATGCGTACATACGACTTACCGTCTCCATGAACGGCGCATTTCATTTCTTATCTTAAAATGTTATGTACTATTATAAATACCTATATATACTAAATATATATAATATATATGATATCTAAATTATTAATATCATTCTGGAGATAATGTAATTTTGAACACATGGACAACTTGTAATTAATAGAAGTTCATTTTTAACTGAAGTATCGAATATCGACAAAACGACTATTATTAACTTAAATGATTACGTAATGTTTATAATGTGGAAATAAGTAATATAAAAGGAATAATAAACTTCAAAAATGTTCTTAAGAAATTATAAATTAAATTTGGTTTATTATTCAGTATATTAAAGAACGAACGAGTCAAGTCGGGCCCGTAGTAAGGGAACTTCTTAACCCAATTTCCATTCTTTGGGTTGATCTTATACTTCATGTTTATGTTGTGCTATGATTATATGATAAATGAATTTTGATATCTTATCTTGTATATATAAATTACTTATGTGTACTTATAGTTAATACACATAATCGATTTATTTTATTACAAAATGATCTTTGTAAGGGAACTTTTCACCCTCCTCTTTTAGTCAAAGACATCTTCTTTGTTATGTATTTTAATTTCCATTTTCTTATGTTGGGATATGTTCTTATATATCATTAATACTGTAAATTTTATGTCTAAGTGATGAGAGACCCTTTTCTCTCCCACAAAATCATTTTCAAAACTTTAATATGATGTCGTTAGGTTGCTGAATATACAAGGATGCCTACAATATAAGTATTTTATGGCAGCAGTTTGTCGTACACAGAAACAATATGTTTGTATCCATTAGATAGAGTGGGAAGTTTAGTTAAAATCCTTCTCATAACAAAATCCTATCATATTTAGGATAATGTTATTTTTATAAAATAATGGAATAAAGAGTGTTTAGGGGGTTGGAGAAGGAAAATAAAAGAAAAGAACTTGAGAGAAGACATTAACTTTAAATCAGGTAACTCCCTTTAGTTTGAACAAAAAGGCCTCCATAAATTGCCTTCTGCCTAGGGGAATGTATCTAAGAGAAATAGGGGGATTTTGGGAGCTTATCTAGGTAGAGGTTGGATGAGCTAAGGGGGCTTGAGAGGTGTGAGTAATGGGTTAGAGGTGGTGTCCTTTTATAAGAGGGAGGATGAGCTCTTTAGGAAAGTTTGAACATATTATTTTATTATAAAATTATTCTCGGTTTCAAAAAGTCCAAACCTCATTAAATTCTAAGATAAGATGAATATTGGTCGAAATAAAATAATTCAATAAGAATTGGATAGGTTTTGGATATTTTTTAATCCTTATATTTTTTTATTTAACCCATTGTTAACTTGTTTATCTTGAACCATGTATTCCTGTATATTAATACTATATGGTTAATATATTTACTATAAAATTCTAACTAACCCAAAATAGATCATTAATGACATTTTTAACATCATATATGTCATTTCTTAGAATCTTAGATTTTTAGGACTATAGATATGGCCGATTCGTAATCCTGGAAAAGTGCCCCTAGTCCACTTTAAATTATGTCCGAGTCTCTTTAAAATAGCTGATTCAACTAAGACACCATTGAGGGGGTGGTTAAAAACTACCTCCCCTCAATGTGAATTATTAACTTAATTCAAGATTATGTTTGTGTATCCCTCATTGAGCTTTTTATGCTCTTCCCGAGTTTTTGAAAGGTTTTTTAGTGGAATTAAAGTGGGATAAGGTCAAGGATGGGATCAAGAAAACATAATTATTATTAATACACGGAATTAAACATTTTTATTTTCTTTTAAGAGTTTTTATTTTATAAAAAATGGATACTGGGTAGAAGTGTCTACATGTAATAGTCAAATTGTAATGTATATGTTATGACCTAATTACCTAAAGATCTAAACCTGGAAAGATCCTCAATGCGAATTATTAACTAAATTCATGATTATGTAATGTTTAAGTATGGGGATTTATAGTTGGTATTAGAGGTCAGTTTAGACAACTTTAGGAGTTAGGATATTGTTAAATTAATATACATAAATTAATTTATTGTCAAATTGAAATAATATAGCATTTTAAGATTACCATGTTGATTTGCCTAAGATATTTCTATGTTCATAATGATTTTTCATAGAGAAAACATGGCATTTATGTTGGGAAGGCATACAAAGGGAAATGACCTTCAAAATCAGCATCCTAAGATGGTCATAATTAGAATTGAACAGTTTTTGCTATGGTGACTCAGTTGACTCAGGTGATAGTTGGTGGTTGTGTTTATAGATGATATTTTGGTATATTCTAAAAGTAAAGTGGAGCATGAAAGTCATTTAAGGGTTGTATTTCAAACCTTAAAATAAAATAAACTCTATGGTAAATTTAGCATGTGTGTGTTTTGGTTAGAAAAATTTAATTCCTTGGTCATATTGTTTCAAAAAATGGGATAACTGTTGATCCTGTGAAAACAAAAGTTGTTGAAGAATGGCCAAGACCCACAAATATTGTAACACCCCAAGATTTCATAGTACGTTATCTCATTAAAGTAATTCAGTAGCTTGTGCTACACACAACACTGAGTTCAAGCGCACCACAACTTACCAAACCAGCCATTCAAAAAAACGGCTGTGAATAGTATTAATTGAATTTTGAATATTATATACTCTATATAATTTTAACATCCATATTATGTGTTTCTGAGATAGAATATAAGAACAAATTCATTTTTCAGATAAAAGAAGTATTTTTCAAAAAATACAATTTTACCACCTTTTACTGGAGAACCCTTTTTAAAACCAATATTTGACACTATTATATATTCAATTTAATAAAATTAAATTCTTTTTTAGAATCGGGACATAAAAATTTATTTTGGATAAATTTTTGGTACTTTTCTGATAACTTCATATTTTGAAAAATAGTGAAAAATACAATGTTCTAATTGAAAACAACTTTTTTAATCAAAATAATTTATAGTGTTAAATTATGAATTTTAATGGTTTTGAAGTATAATTATATTATATTTTTATCATTTAATGAAATTTAGGTCATTATAAGTAATTTCACATTTAAATTTTACATAAACACATGTCAATCTTTTGATAGTTTTTACTTTTTAAAAACAAGCTTTTTGGTTTTGACAACAGGAATTAATTTTAAATCAATAAATGAAACTTATATGTTTTGAATTTGGTAAAATAGACTTTATTTTCGAATTCAGAAAATCAAAATTAGATTAGGGTGAATTTTTGGTATTTTTCTGAAAACTATCAATTTTTGATGAATAGTGAAAAATACTGCGTTATTATTTAAAAATGACTTTTTATTTAAATAATTATTTATTTTATTTAAATTTATTTTAAATAAAAATAGAAATATAATACCTATATAAGTTCAATGTAATTCAATGGAGTCATTTTATAAAAAAATTAGATGTATAAAATTTTGTTGAACTTTTTAACCTCTTTTGCCCACCTTCTAGGATCATTTACAAATTTGCACAAAACTTAATTTTACCGCTTTTGTGAGTTGAATATCAAAAATCTGAGAGACACCGTTGATATCAGTAAGAAAAATGTGGTTCAATAAGATGAAAATAATTTTTGGTGAATAGTAACTTTTGACTTTTATTTACCACAATTAAAAGTAAATAGGGTAATTAAGGGTAAAAATGATATTATAATTACCATAACACATGTTCAAATTATATTAGATAAGTGTATTTCAACTAAAAATAACCTTATGAATAATATATGACCTCTTTGGTCCACTTGGATTAGATTAGGACATTTATTATTATTTTATTTAAAGAAGAGTTAAAAGTGTTAAATTCAATGTTTAATAACTAAACCATTTTTAATATAGGGTTATAAATAAGATAAATTCGACTATAAATATTAATTAGAAATATAAAAATATTTCCCTACATAATTATATTTTATTTATAATTTCTATACATTAAATAATTAAATTTATTTATGACCAAATGATGATGCAGTAATTACATTATTAATGAAAGATTAAAATAATTGATATTATAAATATCCAAATAAATGTAAATTGAGACTTATTATGAATTACACTAATTTTATAGGTTAATATGATATGTTATGGTTTATTAGATAATTTTTTTTTCAAAGTTATAAGGTTTTTATGACTTTCACAGAAACAAAATACCAAATTGCGTCAAAACTGACATAAATTAGTTTTTAAAAAAAATACTATATTATTGGTTGATATAATATTTCTAAAAATCTCAGGTATAAAAAAAGGTGTTAAATAATAGTATATATTTCATTAATGAAATACTTGAGGTTCTATTTGATTTTTAGAGTAAGTTTATTAACTATATAGTGTAAGAATACAAGAAGACACAATAAAAGTTAAACTATTTAACTCAGAGGTAAATCTAAAATAAAAGGTTAAAATGGTAACCTAAACTGGTCTAAAACCTATTGGTTGAGAGTATAGAAACCCATAACCACATAGGGATTTAAATAAATTAATTTTGAGCCATTATAAAACGAATATGATTGTATAATAAATTAATATTTTAATCTTTTCTGAAAGTGACCCTCACCCCTCTTATGAAAGGTCACTTCACCTTCTCTCAAAATCACACCTCCAAAGCCATTTGCCTCAACCAATACCTGCCCAAATATCCTCAAAACTTCACTCACATCAACCTAGAGTCCTTACTTTGATCAAAAAGCCAACCTAGGGAGCCATTTTGATCAACACAAAAGGAAACACCCAAAGAAGAGGTAATAATTTCACTACCCTCTTTCAAGTTCTTTTCATCTTCCACTTCCTCTTTATTTGTTGTTTTGAAACCAAAATATTAACTCCAGTACCTACTACATACTTTCATGTTATTATAAATATGGTAAACCCATATTCTTTATTCTATCCATCCCTTAAATGATAAAGTCACCATACGTTCTTACGTACGACTTACCGTCTCCACGTCGTGGTGTAGTTTGTTATACAAACACGTCATTATTTGGATGGGCATAATAATGAGTATAAATGATGTAAATAATAAATATAACATGTTAATGATTCTTTATAATTGATATACCATCCAATTACATACGATTTCACCATCAATATAATGATATTGTCGCTCGCACATACGTACGGATTACCATATCCACGACGCGATGAGATTCATTCCCACGTTCACCATTCAACTATGATTATAATGATATATATTATTAATAAGTATGTAATATATGACATAATAATTCTAATATATATATATATATATATATGTATCTACTTACACATATCTTATTCACTTACTTCCGTTCAATACGATATAAAAACAGAAACAATGTTTATGCGTACGTACGGCCTACCGTCTCCATTAATGGTGCCTTCCATTTCATATATCTATCTATTATAAATATTTATATTCAAAATTTATATAATATATAAATCAAGGTTTATATTATGGAAGTATTTAAATCATGATCTAAATGATACAGATTAAATCACGTACGATAAAGAAAGCGATTATTACCTAAAATGTTAATTTAACATGTAAACCATTATTAAATGGGAATTATAAAGTCATAAATGAACAATGTATGATATAATAAATATGAATATGGTTCTGGTATAATTTAATAACATAATATTTTCATTATACAGGAATTTAAACGTACCCTCGACCAATGGAAAGTGTAAGGTAAGGGTTAATTTTAAAATCTCTTCATTATCCGAGGTTGTTTTTACGTGGGTATCTATTAGGACCTCTTTATCATCCACATCCATGTTTCATAAAAATATTTTTAAAAGGAATATTTTAAGGTTTTATGGAAGGGACTCTATAACTAGATCATCATTTAAATTGGATTAAATATTTATTCCTCTAAATCACTCTTATTATGTGCATGTTTTCAAAATGGGTTTTAAGGATTTATTTATATGCACATGAATGTTTTTAAAATGTTAATTCCTTTAAAAAGTTTCAAAGTGTTATGGGACACTTTGATTCAAAAATTTCTTTAAATGTATTCATTTCTAAAAGGTGTGAATTTTAAATGTTTTCATGAAAAATGGATATTTCTATCAAAGAGTATTACAAATCATTTTCATCTAGGTCAACATCCTTTGATGGATTTTAAACTTATTTGAAGTTGATTTATTATGATACTAATCCTCCATATTGTATTGAAAGTTTTGTTATATGTTTGACTGTGGATGTGTTTTTTTATACCATTCATGGTTTATGGATAAAGTATTGACATTTCGTATGCTAGTTTTAATACGAATATTTATGTTATGTTTCAATTTTTTCATATGAGGAATATATTGGACTTAGAAAGTGATGGGTGGAGATCGCTATAGCTCCTCGGTGCATCGGTAGGTCTCATGAGATAATTAGACGTGGAATTAGCCAAGGCCTTTCCCAATTTTGATATATGGTGTTGGCTGAGGCCTTAATCATTTTTAGACGTCTTAACCGAGGCCTTGAAAAAATGTTTCAGAATGTCTGACATTTTACGTTCCCTCATTATGAAAATATTTTTGATGGTTCATGTGGTTATTAGAATAGTAGAATAACAGTGACTATGTTTTATTATGGAATTATTTACCCATCTCATATTCCAACTATAAAGTGTTCATGTTTATTATTTGTAAAGGCATCTGTTTTAAATTATTCACCACGCCTAATGTTTATGTTATCTTTCACTATATTTCTTACCCTTATTGAGCATTTGAGCTCACCCCTTTCTTATGTTTTATTTTCCCAGTATTCTAAGAAGTGTATTATGATTGATAAGTAGGGTTTAACTGGGGAATTAATGGCATTATTAAAGGATCATTTACGCTATGTTTTATTTTCTAAGGTGTAATGTAATGTTCATGTATGTAACATATTTTCCAAGACTTCTAAACTGATCGGTCTATCGGGACTTGATTTGTAACACCCTGAGCTTCCACGATACGCTTCTCTTTCAATAATGCAATTGCTTGCATTGTACGAAAGTTTGAGATTCTAACACATCGCTACCAATCAAAATAGCCATTAGGAATAGTAATAACCACTTTTTGAAATTATATATATTTTATATTTCAAAATAGACTTCATTTTTGGATTCGGAATATCGAAATTATCCTAAGTTGAATTTTTGGTATATTTCTGAGAACTTCCAATTTTTTATGAATAGTGAAAAATACTTAAAAACAAATTTTTTAATCAAAATAATTTATAGTGATAAATTATACTATTGAGTGGTTTTAAAGTATAATTAGAATATATTTTTACCATTTTATCCAATGGTGTTCATTAGTATTAATTTCACTTGGAAATTGGATATAAACAATTGTCAATCTTTTGATATATATTGTTTCTTAAAAACTCGCTATTTGTTGTGACAACGAGAATTAATTAAAAAATTAATTAATGAAACTTATATGTTTGTAATTATTTAAAATAGACATCATTTTTGAATTCGGAATATCAATTATAGCTTAGGGTGAAATTTTGGCATTATTCTGAAAAACTTCAATTTTTGATGAATAGTGAAACCACTAAGTGGTAGTTAAAAAACTAATTTTTCATTTAAATGAAAATTACCACTTCTGGGATTTGATTTTAAAAAATCTGATATACATGGTTTTCATTAGAAAGTAAAATGTGGTTCAATGGGATTAAAATAATTTTTTGGTGAATAGTAACTTTTAAGTTTAATTAATCGTGATTAAAGGTAATTGGTGAAATTTAAGGTAAAAATGATATTATAAAAATATAAAAATACACTTACACTTGTCCTACCCTTATTTTATGAATCATGGCCGACCAAGGCAATTCATGGGTCAACTTGGAGACCCCATGGAGCCACTTGGGTATGAAAATGACATTAATAACTTTTTTATTTAAAGTAAAAATAAAATTGTCACAAACATGTGTTGTTTTACTAAAACAATTATTACATGGGGTTATATAAGTTAAATTTTCAACTATAAATATTCATTTAAAATATAAAAAGATTTCCTACATCATGATATTTTTTTATAATTTTTAGACATTAAATAAATTAAATTTTTTATGACACCATGATGATGCAGTGATTACCTCATTAATTAACGATTTAAATAAAATGAAACTATAATTTAAATTCTAAGACTTACAACTATCAAAAACCTATTGGATGAGTATATTTCGAACCCTTATCACCTTATCCTCGAAATATATAAGTGTGGGACCTTTAAAATTCGAAAGTCATTATATAATAAAGTAACATTTCATGACTTTACAAGAGTGCCCCTCCTCTCCTCTTATAAAAGGCCCCCACCACTACCACCTTATTCACACCTTCCAAGCCATTTGTCTCAGCCAACATCTTCCCAAATACTCTTTCAACATCCCTATATTACTCCTAGAAGCCTCAAGTTGGGAAAAAGTCTTCCCAATGAAGCCTTTGGCTCAATACAAAAAGAGTTACCCGATTTTAAGGTAATGTCTTCTCTTATGTTGTTTTGTTTTATTTTGCTTCTCAAACCCCATAAAATCTTTTTATTATTTTCTTTTGTAACAACAAAATTATATTAAATATACTAGGATGTTGTTATGAGAAGGATTTTATTTAAACTTAAACACAACTTCATCAAATGGTTAAAGAACATACTGTTTCTGTGGGTGGCGAATTACTGCCTCACAAAACGATGATTGTTCAATCTTCTTTTAACACCTCTCATGGTGGCCATTATGAAGAAAATATTATTTATATATGATATATATTATGTTTATGTTTTCCCTATGCTTATGTATTGTAATTCCCTGACCCCAGTTACCTAGAGTCGGTGCATTATTACATAACAATGGCATGATCACAAGAAAGATCAAATCTCGAAAGACTGATTGGTTTAGTAGCCTTAGAAGCACTAGATATATTCATAAGTTTTACATTACATCATAAAGTGAAAAACTACTACAACAACATAATGTATCCATAGTACACACTATTATCCCCTCATAATATCCCTGCAGGTCATTCATAACTTACTTCTTCACATCCTGGAAAAAATAAAACATAGAAAATGGGTGAGCTCAAATGCCTAGTAAGGATAACAATATAGCGAAAACTTTCCAAAATAAGCATAAAAATTTAAGGCAATGAATAACTAAAACAAAAGCCTTTTAAACTTGAACTTCAACATAGTATGGAAAAAGTAAAATGAAATAATGCCATTTACTTATTCACATGGATATTCTACTAATCGAATAATCACATGCAATATCAATAACCACTTTCATAATGATGGAATGCATAATGCCAGACTATCATAACCACATAGCCAAGGCATCGTGCGAAGACTACAAATAAGATTTTTCCAAGGCCTTTTTACAAGACACTAGTTTGTCTCATGAGACCTACTGATGCATCGAGGAGCTAGAGCGGGCTCCACCTGTCACTTACTAAGTCCAATGCATTCCCATATGAAAAGGTTTAAACATTACATAAACATTCGTATTAAAACTAGCATACGAAATGTCAATAATTTCACCATAAACTATGAATGGTATAAAAATAGCACATACACAATCAAACATATCACAAAACCTTCAATAAAATAAAGAAGTTTTGTATCATGATAAATCAACTTCAAATAAGCGTAAAATTTATCAAAGGATGTTGACATAGATGAAATCAAAACTCTTTTTATAGAAATATATCTTTCTATTTTGAAATAATTTAAGAGTCTTATATTTATGAAATAAAACATTTTCTTTGAAAATATTCTTATATGCTTGTAAGGGAAGCTTCGATGATTTTATAATGGTGGAAAATAGCCTCACCCGCTGTATAAGTTAAAAAAACATTCTTATCTTAATTCTGTTGAAAAGGTTAAAAAGCACCTTGTTTGGAAAATGACGGAAAGATTCCTTTATAAAACTCTTATAAAAAGTAAAACAAGGGTATAAATGACCTTAACCCATATTCTTTTAAATAGTAA
Organism: Viscum album; assembly: GCA_963277665.1. Classification (NCBI taxonomy): domain Eukaryota; kingdom Viridiplantae; phylum Streptophyta; class Magnoliopsida; order Santalales; family Viscaceae; genus Viscum; species Viscum album. Next base: position 45,322 of record CAUJRU010001033.1, on the reverse strand, counting down.
AAATGTTTTGAAATACATTTTTAAGAAACATGGATGTGGATGATAAAGAGATCCCAATAGATTATTACGTATAAACTACCTCGGATAATGAAGAGATTGTGAAATAACCCTTAACTTGTACTTTTCCTTGGGTGGGGTAGGTTAACCTCCTGTATAATGGTGAAATAATTGTTATTAAATTATACAAGAATCATATACATTAATATGATATCATATATGATCTTTTAACATTGATTTGTTAATAATATCTTAGTATTATCGTTGTTTCGGGTGTTAACTTACTCATTTTATTTTAGATGTTTTGTTAAATAATCCATGTTTGTAATGGATAGGTTGTATATTATTCATATACAGAATGATATAAAGTCTATAAACATTATTTTTAAATCATCAAATCATAACTATACTTGAATGGATACGATGGAGAATGAATCTCATCGCGTTCGTGGAGACGGTAGTCCGTACGTACGCACGAGCGACAATATCATTCTTTTGATATTAAAATAATATATAAATGGATTTTATATCATATATAAAGAATAATTAACATGTTACATTTATTATTTACATGAGTTACACATCATTTTTATATCCATCCAAATAATAATATATTGAATAACAACTACACCACGACGTGGAGACAGTAAGCCGTACATATGCACGTATGGTGACATGTTATTTAAAGGGTGGATAGAATACTGAATATGGTTGTACCCTATTTATAATAACATCACAGTATATATATGATACTGGAGTTATTATTTTAGAATGGTAATACCAAAGGAAGAGGAAGTGGAAGAAGAAAGGAACTTGGAAAAGGGTGGTGAAATCATTACCTCTTCTTCGGGGTTTTCCTTTTGATTTGATCAAAAGGGCTACTTAGGTTGGATTTGTGATCAAAATAAGGCCTCTAGGTTGTAGTGAGGGAAGTTGGGAGAGTATTTGGGTAGAGTTTTGCCGAACCAAAAGACTTTGAAGGTGTGAAGAAATGAGAAGGATGAGTGGCCTTTTATAAGAGGGGTGAGGGGCACCTTTGGAAAAGCTAGAAATATTCGTTTATAATAAATTCATATTCGGTTTATAATGGATCAAAAGTGGATTATTTAAATGTTAAGGTGGGGATGGGTCGAAAACCACTCATAAAATATAATTTAGACAGGTTTGTGTAATTATATTAACCTTATCTTTAAGTATTAACTCTAAGTTAATTAGTTTCACTTTTACAATGTCTCTTTGTATTTTTATATTATATGGTTAATAAACTTACCATATACATCCAAGAAACCCCCAATTGGTCCATTAATAATATAACTATCATGATATAAGTATCTTGGCCGAACCTTAGATTTTTAGGAATTTAATATCAATTAATAATATAATATTTGTTTTAAAAACTCTTTTATGTCAATTTTGACACTATTCAATAGTTGATTTTTGTGAAACTCATAACAGAATGATTACATAGAAAAAAGTCAATTAAATCAATCCTAATATGTAATAGTATCCTAGAAAATTAGTTTAATGCATTAAAAGTCTCAAATTATATTTATTTGGGTATTTATAATATCAATTATTTTAATTTTTCACTATTATGGTAATTACTGCATCATCATTGTGTCATAAATAAATTAAATTATTTACTCTCTAAAAATTATAAAAAAAATATAATTATGTATTAAATCTTTTTAGATTTCTATTTAATATTTATATTCGAAAATACAACATATATAACCTTATGTAAAAATTGTTTTTCTAAAAGATATATGCTTGTGTCATTTTTGTATTCATTTTAACTTAATTAAAATAAAGTGTCCCTATCACCTACAAGTGGCTCCATGGGGTCCCAAAATCGACCCAAAGATGCCCATGTTCGGACATGTATCAACCAATAAGGTTAGGACACGTTTTAGGTTAATTTGGTATTATTATAATATTATTTTTTAACCCTTATTTACCGGATATACCTTTTAACCATGGTAAATAAAATATTTACCGCAGTAATTGATCAAAATGTCTAAAAATAAAAGTTACCTATTCACAAAATATGAACATACTGATTCCAAATATGGAATCCATTTTTACAAATTCAAAACATAGAAGTGGCAGAAATTAATTTAAAATTAATTCTTGTTGTTAAAACAAAAAGCGTGTTTTTAGGAGATAATAACTATCAAAAGATTGACACTTGTTTATGTTCGGTTTAATTGTAAAATTATGTACAATGACCAACATTATATTAAATGGTAAAAATATATTCTAAATATACTTTAAAACCACTCAAATTCATAATTTATCAATATAAAGTATTTCGATTAAAAAAGTTTTTTTAATTAAAATTTAGTAATTTTAACTATTCATCAAAATATAAGTGTTATCCGAAAAGTTCCAAAATTTCACCCTAGGCTAAATTTAATATTCCAAATCCAAAAATGAAGTCTATTTTGAAATATAAAATATATATAATTTCAAAAAGTAGGTATTACTATTCCTAACAGCTAGTTTGATTGGTTGTGGTGTGTTAGAACTCGGTGTTGCGTACAACACACGTTATAACATTATTCAAAGAGAAGCGTACTGTAGAAGCTTGGGGTGTTACATTTTAAATTTTTGATGTCCCCATTTAGTCAAAAAGTTTAAAATATTGTATTTAAAAAGGGTTCACTATTAAAAGTTTGTAAAAGTGCAATACTGAAATTGAATTTGTTCTTACATTATGTCTAAGAAACTGATAATGTGGATTCTAAAATTATAAGGATTATATAAAGTTTAAAATTTAGTTAATACTATTCATAACCTCTTTTGAATGGCTTGTTTGGTAAGTCATGGTGCGCTTGAACCCGGTGTTGCGTGTAGTGCAAGTTATTGAATTATTTTGAAGAAATAACACACTATGAAATCTTGGGGTGTTACATTCTCCCCTTCTTCAATAAATTGTGTCCTCACAATTTGAAATTGTTCTTCGAAAATAAAAGGTTTAATATAGAAAATATCTTTGTGGGAAAACCCACATCGAAAATTGGGTTGATAAAATTTAGTCTTAATAAGAGGAAAAGAGAAATGAAAGGGTCACCACCAAATTATGATCTCTATTAGGAGAACATTGGTGGCAATTAGAGACATATAATTAGAGGAAAAATGTAAATATTTATAGGTAGTGATTGAGGTCATCAATCACAAAAAAGTGTAAAATTTAGGTCCTTAAATTCATCAATCTATGACGATTTGAAATACCATCGGTTCAACAAAACATAGGGTATTAGGATAACACATTTCTGGTTTTAGGATTCCTTAAATAAAGTATAATAATTAATTTCTTCATAGAATAAGAGAAGAAGAAAAATATATTCTTGACATGTAGAGTTCTATCCTTTAACTAATTTCTACCACAAAATCATCTTTCACTCTAAAAGATAATAGAACGTAAAAAAAATTCCATTTATCCTATTCGTATAGGGTTCCAAAAAAACGAATTTATAATTCATCTACCAGATCATTTAAAAAAAACTACATTATTTAATCCCAGACATCACGTGGGTCAGTGGTAGGTGATACACCCTTGTCGCCCTTCGGTTGTGGGTTCAAGTCTCGCGGCCTTGCCGGACGCGACGGGTTGCCGCCCGACCTCCGAGTTGTCCTTTTATGGCAATCCAAAATAATCCAAACTAGAACTATCCAAAATACTTCAGCCCAAAATTTATAAGGAAGGTAAACCCAATGAAGATCCTTTTTTTTGGTGTAATAACATGTGATCACCTTCATCATGTATTCTTTTAAAACACTGCAACATTCTGAATTATCATAAAACCTTATTGATTACATTCATGATCCCTTATTCCTCATAGAATAATAGATATACTCCTTCAATCCAAAAATGTTGTAAACCCCAAAAATGATGAAATATACAAATCATTAATCAGTTTCATGGTAGTCAAGAATATCCAATATAATAAATCCAAAACAATCATGTATTATTCTAAAATCACTACCTCGGTATCAAAACCATATTATGGTTTATCTTCCTCTCAACCATATATTTTCCAAAAATTTAACCTATTATTGAGTCACTTTTCTTTCTTCCACACAATCTCAAGTCAATAATGAAATAGTACTGCAGTACAATCCTTATATACTCCATAATTATTATAACAAGTACATTGTTGATACAACACTCAAATGACATAATCAACATAAGAACTCTAATCATTCCTCTTCATCTGTGGTAGAATCATAACTTGATTATTATCCAATAGCATCATTTGCGGCATAGTCTGATGACTGAGACATAGGTTCGCGTAGTGTCCAAACTCCTTGAAAATGAAGCATTGTACATTTGAAACCATTTTCTTACCCTTGCAGTCACGTACTTTGTGCCGTTTTCCTCCACACTTATAACAAACTCCCATTCCTTTCAGGCAAGTTCCAAGGCGTTTCTTCCCACAGTTATCACATATGGGAAAATTATTCTTTTCCCTCTTCCCTTTATCCATCTTTCCCTCTTCCATCCTTTTCTTCTCTTTCTTCCCTTCAATGCCATAGGACTCAGTAAACTCTTTACTTATCTTATCAAAACATGATATTATTTCTTCATATGATGATAATACATGTGAGACTATTTCTCTTATAAATTATGGCTTAATACCATGAAATGTATGATCCTTATTTCTATTTGTATAATGTGCATTGCTAGAGTTCTCATTCCTTCTACTGGGCGCCATTTCTAAACAATGACATACATTTGATTAGTTTATGAATAACAATACCTAATCCCAAACTTGTAAAACACATAACATAAATTAGATAGTTTATGGATATAATCCATAATCATAAAAATGTATCCTTTGAGGAAGTATATACTCATATACCCTTCATAATGATTTGTAAAGAAAATGAGAGTTATCCTAAGCATATCCCCCGGGAGTGTCGTAACCAAGAGTGCAGCAAGGCCCGTTGTCGTGCACCAGTTCCCATTCGAGTCTAGCTCAAAGCGGTGTTTTCAGGTTTTACCCCTAGGTACATCTGTACCAGAGCCGCCTCTACCTGATCGTATCCAGACAGGGATGTATTGCTCGGAAAACTCACAAAATCTCTACAATACCAAAATTCTAGGAAGTTCTTCTATACTAATCCTCAAAATTTATCTTAAATCTATGTGCTCTAATAAGAGTTTATCTAAATCTAGCTTCCAAGGTTTGTAATAAACTTCCTCTGATACCAACTGTAACGCCCCGACCCCAGTTACCTAGTGTCGGTGAATTATTACATAACAATGGCATGATCGCAAGAAAGATCAAATCTCGAAAGACCGATTGGTTTAGTAGCCTTGGAAGCACTAGATATATTCATAAGTTTTACATTACATCATAAAGTGAAAAACTACTACAACAACATAATGTCTCCATAGTCCACACTATTATCCCCTCATAATATCCCTGCAGGTCATTCATAACTTACTTCTTCACATCCTGGAAAAAATAAAACATAGAAAAGGGGTGATCTCAAATGCCCAGTAAGGATAACAATATAGCGGAAAATTTCCAAAATAAGCATAAACATTTAAGGCAATGTATAACTAAAAAAAAGCCTTTTAAACTTGAACTTCAACATAGTATGGCAAAAGTAAAATGAAATAATTCCATTTACTTATTCACATGGATATTCTACTAATCGAATAATCACATGCAATATCAATAACCACTTTCATAATGATGGAATGCATAATGCCAGACTATCATAACCACATAGCCAAGGCCTCGTGCCAAGACTACAAATAAGATTTTTACAAGGCCTTGTGCCAAGAAACTAGTTTGTCTCATGAGACCTACCGATGCATCGAGGAGCTATAGTGGGCTCCAGCCGTCACTTACTAAGTCCAATGCATTCCCATATGAAAATGTTTAAACATAACATAAACATTCGTATTAAAACTATCATACGAAATGTCTATACTTTCACCATAAACTATGAATGGTATAAAAATAGCACATCCACAGTCAAACATATCACAAAACCTTCAATACAATATAGAAGTTTTGTATCATGATAAATCAACTTCAAATAAGCGTAAAATTCATCAAAGGATGTTGACATAGAAGAAATCAAAACTCTTTTTAGAAAAATATCTCTTTCTATTTTGAAATCATTTAAGAGTCTTATATTTATGAAATAAAACATTTTCTTTGAAAATATTCTTATAATCTTGTAAGGGAATCTTCGATGATTTTATAACGGCGGAAAATAACCGCACCCGCCGTATAAGTTAAAAAAAACATTCTTACCTTAATTCTGTCGAAAAGGTTAAAAAGCACCTTGTTTGGAAAACGACGGAAAGATTCCTTTATAAAACTCTTATAAAAAGTCAAAAAAGGGTATAAATGACCTTGCACCATATTATTTTAAATAGTAAAAATGTTTTGAAATACATTTTTAAGAAACATGGATGTGGATGATAAAGAGATCCCAGTAGATTATTATATATAAACAACCTCGGATAATGAAGAGATTGTGAAATAACCCTTACCTTGTACTTTTCCTTGGTTAGGGTAGGTTAACCTCCTGTATAATTGTGAAATATTTGTTATTAAATTATACAAGAATCATATACATTAATATGATATCATATATGATCTTTTAACATTGATTTGTTAATAATATTTCAGTATTATCGTTGTTTCAGGTGTTAAATTACTCGTTTTATTTTATATGTTTTGTTACATAAGCCATGTTTGTAATGGATAGGTTGTATATTATTCATATACAAAATGATATCAAGTCTTTAAACATTATTTTTAAATCATCAAATGATAATTATACTTGAATGGATACGGTGGAGAATGAATCTCACCGCGTTCGTGGAGACAGTAGTCCGTACGTACGCACGGGCGACAATATCATTCTTTTGATATTAAAATAATATATAAATGGATGTTATATCATATATAAATAATCATTAACATGTTACATTTATTATTTACATGAGTTACACATCATTATTATACCCATCCAAATAATAATATATTGAATAACAATTACACCCCGACGTGGAGATGGTAAGCCGTACGTACGCACGTATGGTGACATGTTATTCAAAGGGTGGATAGAATACTAAATATGGTTGTACCATATTTATAATAACATCACAGTATATATATGATACTTGAGTTATTATTTTATAATGGTAATACCAAAGAAAGAGGAAGTGGAAGAAGAAAGGAACTTGGAAAAGGGTGGTGAAATCATTACCTCTTCTTCGGGTTCTTCCTTTTGATTTGATCAAAAGGGATCCTTAGGTTGGCTTTCTGATCACACTAAGGCCTCTAGGTTGTATTGAGGGATGTTGGGAGAGTATTTGGGCAGAGTTTGGCCAAACCAAAAGGCTTTGTAGGTGTGAAGAAATGAGAAGGAGGAGTGCCCTTTTATAAGAGGGGTGAGGGGCACCTATGGAAAAGATAGAAATATTAGTTTATAATAAATTCATATTCAGTTTATAATGGCTCCAAAGTATATTATTTAAATGTTAAGGTGGGTATGGGTCGAATACCACTCAACCAATAGAATTTAGACAGGTTTGGGTACTTATATTAACCTTATCTTTAAGTATTAACTCTAAGTTAATTAGTTTCACTTTTACAATGTCTCTTTGTATTTTTATATTATATGGTTAATAAACTTACCATATACATCCAATAGACCCCCAAGTGATCCATTAATGATATAACTATTATGATATAAGCCTCTTGTCCAAACCGTAGATTTTTAAGAATTTAATATCAATTAATAATATAATATTTGTTTTAAAAACTCTTTTATGTCAATTTTGACACTATTCAATAGTTGATTTTTGTGAAACTCATAACAGAATGATTACTTCTAAAAAAGTAAATTAAATAAATCCTAATATGTCATATTATCCTATAAAATTAGTTTAATGCATTAAAAGTCTCAAATTATAATTATTTGGGTATTTATAATATCAGCTATTTTAATTTTTCACTATTATGTTAATTACTGCATCATCATTGTGTCATAAATAAATTAAATTATTTAATCTCTAAAAATTATAAATAAAATATAATTATGCAGTAAATCGTTTTAGATTTCTAATGAATATTTATAGTCGAAAATCCAAAATATATAACCCTATTCAAAAATTATTTTTCTAAAAGATATATGCTTGTGTCATTTTTGTATTCATTTTAACTTAATTAAAATAAAGTGTCCCTATCACCTACAAGTGGCTCCATGGGGTCCCAAAATCGACCCAAAGATGCCCATGGTTGGACATGCATCAACCAATAAGGTTAAGACACGTTTTAGGGTAATTTTTTATTATTATAATATTATTTTTAACCCTTATTTACCGGATTTACCCTTTAACCATGGTAAATAAAATATTTACCGCAATAATTATTCAAAATGTCTAAAAATAAAAGTTACCTATTCACACAACATGAAAATCCTGATTACAAATATGGAATCCATTTTTCTAATTTCAAAGCATATAAGTGGCAGAAATTAATTTAAAATTAATTCTCGTTGTTAAAACAAAAAGCGTGTTTTTAAGAGATAATAACTATCAAAAGATTGACACTTGTTTATGTTCGGTTTAATTGTAAAATTATGTACAATGACCAAAATTATATTAAATGGTAAAAATATATTCTAAATATACTTTAAAACCACTCAAATTCATAATTTATCAATATAAATTATTTCGATTAAAAAAGTTGTTTTTAATTAAAATTTAGTAATTTTCACTATTCATCAAAATATAAGTGTTATCCGAAAAGTTCCAAAATTTCACCCTAGGATAAATTAGATATTCCAAATCCAAAAATGAAGTCTATTTTGAAATATAAAATATATATAATTTCAAAAAGCAGGTATTACTATTCATAACGGCTAGTTTGATTGGTTGTGGTGTGTTAGAACTCGGTGTTGCGTACAACACACGCTATCACATTATTCAAAGAGAAGCGTACCATAGAAGCTTGGGGTTTTACATTTTAAATTTTTGATGTCCCCATTTAGTCAAAAAGTTTAAAATATTGTATTTAAAAAGGGTTCACTATTAAAAGTTGGTAAAAGTGCAATACTGAAAATGAATTTGTTCTTACATTATGTCTAAGAAACTGATAATATGGATTCTAAAATTATAAGGATTATATAAAGTTTAAAATTTAGTTATTACTATTCATAACCTTTTTTGAACGGCTTGCTTGGTAAGTCATGGTGCGCTAGAACCCGGTGTTGCGTGTAGTGCCAGTTATTGAATTATTTTGAAGAAATAACACACTATGAAATCTTGGGGTGTTACTTTTATTTTTCATTTATGGAATACCTTTATGATTTCCATTACGGGTAAACACGATAATTTCATTTTAGGAAGTGCGGACTACCGCCCCCTCAAAGTGATTTGAATCGTTAATGCCATATGTGGGATGTATAAAGGATGGAGTAAATGATATTATATATTATATTATAATGGAATTATCATATAACTTTATATCATTATGATTTCATTCCATTAAATATGAAATATAAATGAAAGTAGCGTTCATGCGTACGTACGGCTTACAGTTCCATGAACGGTGCATTTCATTTCTTACCTCTAAATGTTATGTAATATTATAATGGCAAGTATATACTGGATATATATATGATATATATGATATCTACATCAGGAATATAATTCTGGATATAATGGATATTTTACCACATGAACAACTTGCAATTATAATAAGTTTATTTTTGACTCAAGTACCAAAGATCGACAAAACGGCCGTTATTAACTCAAATAATTAATTCATGTTCATAACAAGGTAATAAGTGATATAAAAGTAATAATTAACTTTAAAAAGGTTCTTAAGCAAGTAGAAATTAACTCTAGTTTATTATTCAGGAGGTTAAAGAACGATCGATTCAAGTCAGACACGAGGTAAGGGAACTTCTTAACCCAATTTCCGTTCTTTGGGTTAATCTACAACTTTCAAATTATGTCATAATATTATTAAGTCCTATCTAGTATTTATACTTTCTTTATATGTAAATATAGTGAATACACATAATAGATCTATTTTATTTGAAAATGATCTTTTTAAGGGAACATTTTAACCCAATTTCCATTCTTCGGGTTAATCTCCTACTTTCAAATTATGTCATGATATTATTATGTCCTATCTTGTATTTATACTTTATTTATATGTAAATATAGTGAATACACATAATAGATCTATTTTATTTAAAAATGATCTTTGTAAGGGAACTCCTTAACCCAATTTCCATTATTTGGGTTAATCTCCTACTTTCAAATTATGTCATGATATTATTATGTACTATCTTGTATTTGTACTTTCTATATGTGTACTTATAATGAATACACATAATAGATCTATTTTATTTAAAAAATTATCTGTGTAAGGGACTTCATCTCAATCTCCATTCATTGAGGCATATTTTGTTTTATACACAACTTTCCTTTATATGGTGTATAAACTCCTTTGACTTTTACTTTTATTAAAAAGGAATATTTTTATATGAATTGTTTTACTAAATAACAAAAGGGAATGTTTTGTTTTTGTCGAACTTATGCGACGACTTATCCGCCGCTGTGACCATTATTTGAGTTTCAGCTTCCTCTACAAGCCATAACATTTTTTAAATGAAAAATAAATACCAAGTTTTGTTTTATTTCATTTTGGTATTAAAAATGTTTTCGAAAATGTTTTTATTATATCAATGTGTTGTATTAATATCTTGTGATTGAAAAGTGGAAATGTTATGTTATGGTTTATGATGTGTTTAAACCTGTTCATATGAGGAAAGCATTGGACTTAATAAGTGATGGGTAGAGCCCGCTATAGCTCCTCGATGCATTGACAGGTCTCATGAGACAAACTAGCATCTTGGCATGAGGCCTTGACAAAATCTTATTTGTAGTCTTGGCACGAGGCCTTGGCTACGTGGTTATGAAAGTCTGGCATTATGAATTCAATCATTATGAAAGTGGTTATTGATATTGCACGTGATTATTCGACCAGTAGAATATCCATGTGAATAAGTAAATGACATTATTTCATTTTACTTTTCACATATTATGCTAATGTTCAAGTTTAAAAGGCTTTTGTTTTAGTTATACATTGCCTTAAATGTTTATGTTTATTTATGAAAGCTTCTGCTATATTTTTTTCCTTACTGAGCATCTGAGCTCACCCCTTTCAATGTTTTAATTTTTGCAGGACGTGATGAAGTATATTATGAATGACCTGCATGGATAGTATGAGAGGATATGAAGACATGATGTTTTATTAGTTTTGTTTTACTTTATGATGTAATGTAAGACTTATGAATGTATCTTTTCTTTCCAAAGATACTAAAATAATCGGTCTTTTGAGACTTGATCTTTTGTGATCATGCCAATGTTACACAATAATGCACCAACTCTGGGTAACTGGGGTCGGGGTGTTACATGATTCCTTGTAATCATGCCAATGTATTAAAATAATGCACCAATTCTGGGTAACTGGGGTTGGGGAATTATAGTTGGTATCAGAAAAAGTTTAGAAACAACCTTGGAAATAGATTTAGATAAACTCTAATTATATTACATTACCCTAACATAGACTTTGAGGATTACTATTGAATAACTTCTTAGAGTTTTTGTAATGTAGATATTTTGTGTATTTTCCTAGCAATATATCCCTGTCCGGATACGAGCATGTAGAGGCGGCTCTGAAAAAGTTGTATCTAGGAGTGAAAACTTCGATAAGGAGTTTCAGGGTTGACCCGAGGTATCCTGGTACACGACAACGGGTCTTGCTGCACTCTTGGTTATGACACTCCCGGGGGATATGCTTAGGATAATTCACATTTTCTTTACAAGCCATTATGAAGGATTTAGGAGTAAATACTCCCTCAAAGAAAAAATTTTATGATTATAGATTATATGGATAATCTATTCAATTTACATTAGGTATTTTACAAGTTTGGAATTATGCATTACAATTCATAAACTAACCTAGTGTATGTCATCGTTTAGAAATGGCGCCTAGTAAGAGGAATGAGAATTACATCAATATGCATGATCGAATGATTAAGAAGGATTATATCTTTCATGGAATTAAGCCAACATTTAAAAGGGAAATAGTCTCCCATGTATTCTCATCATATGAAGAAAAATTATCATGTGTTAATAAGATAAGTAAAGAATTCTCTGAGTCCTATTGCTTTGAAGGGAAGCAAGAGAAGAAATGGATGGAAGAGAGATGAATAAAGGGAAGAGGGGAAAGAAGGATTTTACCATATGTGATAACTTTGGAAAGAATCACCTTGGTAAATGCTTGAAGGGAATGAGAGTTTTTTTATAAGTGTGGAGAAAAAGGACACCACGTACGTGATTGAATGGGTAAGAAAAATGTTTCAAATGTATAATGATTTATCTGCAAGGAGTTGGGACACTACACGAAGCAATGTCCAAATCATTAGAGTATACCCCAAATGCTGCTATTCGATAATATTCAAGTTATGATACTACCACATATGAAGAGGAATGACTAGTGTTATTATGTGTTTATTAAAGAATTATTTCATTTGAGTGTTGTATCAATGATGTACTGGTTATATGAATTATGAAAATAAATAAGGATTGTACTGCTGTACTATTTAATTAAGGATTTGAGATTGTATAGTATCAAATAAAGTGACATAGTTTCAGGTTAAACTTTTTGGAAAATACATGGTGGAGGAAAGGTAAACCATAATATGGTCTTGATACTAAGTTAGTGATTTTGGAATAAGAGATCGTTAATTTGGATAAATTATATTGGATATTCTCGACTACCTTGGAACAAATTAATGGTTTGTTTATTCCATCATGGTTGAAATATTCCATTTTTTTTGGATATAAAGAATATATATAGTATTCTATAAGGAATAAGGGAGAATGGATGTAATAAATAATTTTTTTATGGTAATTCAGGGTGTTACTATGTTTTAAAAGAATACATGATTAAGGTATTCATATATTATTACATGGAAAAAGAGATCTTGATTTTGTTTACCTTCCTTATTAATTTTGGACTGTGAGTTTGGACAGAAGTATTTTGGATAAGTTTAAAGGTTGTAATAGATTAAGTTTAAAGTTGGATACTATTATTAAGGTTAAAGAATTTCTGAAGATTATTTTTGAACTATTATAAAAAGGACAACCCGGAGGTCCGGTGACAACTCGTCGCATCTGATAAGGTCGCGAGACTTGTACCCGCAACCGAAGGATGACAAGGGTGGATCAACTACCGCTGGCATAAATGTTCTGATTTATATAATATAGTTTTTCTAATAGTCTAACAAATGAATTGTAAATTAAATTTATTTGAAACCCTTTACGATTAAGATAAATAGAATATTTTTGAATCCTATTATCTTTTGGACTGAAAGATGAGTTTGTGGTAGGAATTAATTGAAGGATGAAAATCTACTTGTCAAGTATATATATTTATATATATTACTCTTATTATATGAATAAATTAATTCTTAAACTTTAGGGAAGATATATTAAAACCAAAAAATGTGTTATCCTAATACATTATGTTTTGTTGAACTAATGATATTTTAACTCATTATAGATTGATGGCTTTGAGGCCCTCAATTTTACACTTGTTTATGATTGATGACCTAAATCACTCCCTATAAATATTTAAAATTTTCCTCCAATTTTGTGTATTTAATTTCCGCTAACTTTCTCCTAATTGAGATCATAATTTGGTTGTGACTTTTTCATTCTCTTTCCCTTTTATTAAGACTAAATTTTATTAACCCTATTTCTGATGTGGGTTTTCCACAAAGGTATTTTTCTATTTTTAAAATTTTATTTTTGAAGAACAATTTTAAATTGAGGGGACAAAATTTATTGAAGGAGGGGAGAATGTAACACCCCAATGTTTTATAGTACATTATCTCATTAATGTAATTCAATATATCGTGTTACACACAACACCGAGTTCGAGCACACCACAACTTACCAAACTAGCCGTTCAAAAAATGGTTATGAATAGTATTAACTATATTTTGAATTTTATATACTCTATATAATTTTAACATCTATATTATGTATTTCTTAGACATAAAATAAGAAAAAATTAATTTTTTTTAGATAAAAGAAGTATTTTTTCAAAAAATTCAATTTTACTACCTTTTAATGGAGAACCCTTTTTAAAAACAATATTTGAAACTTTTATATATTCAATTTAATGAAATTAAATTCTTTTTTAGAAGTGGGACTTAAAAATTTATTTTGGATAAAATTTTGGTACTTTTCTGATAACTTTCATATTTTTACAAATAGTGAAAAATACTTTGTTTTAAGTGAAAACAAAATTATTAATCGATATAATTTATAGTGTTAAATTATGCATTTTAATGGTTTTGAATTATAATTAGATTATATTCTTATAATTTAATACAATTTAGGTCATTATAAGTAATTTCAAATTTAAATTTGACATAAACACATGTCAATCTTTTGATAGTTTTTACTTTTTAAAAACCCAGTTTTTGGTTTTGACAACGGGAATTAATTTTAAATTAATAAATGAAACTTTTATGTTTTGAATTCAGTAAATTAGAATTTATTTTTGAATTCTGAATATCAAAATTTTCTTAGGGTGAATTTTTGGTATTTTTCTGAAAACTTTCAATTTTCGATGAATAGTGAAAAACACTGTGTTATTATTTAAATTCGACTTTTTATTTAAATAATTATTTATTTTATTTAAATTTACTTTAAGAAAAAATATATATATAATACCTATACAAGTTCAATGTAATTTATTGGATTCATTTTATAAAAAAATTAGAAGTATAAAATTTTATTGAACTTTTTAACCTCTTTTCCCCACCTTCTATGAGTATTTACAAATTTGCATTAAACATAATTTTACCACTTCTGTGAGTTGAATTTGAAAAATCCAAGAGACACGGTTGACATTAGTAAGTAAAATGTGGTTCAATATGATAAATTTTTTTGATGAATAGTAACTTTTGACTTTTATTTACCACAGTTAAAAGTAAATAGGGTAATTAAGTGTAAAAATGATATTATAATTACCCTAACACATGTTCTAATTCTATTAGATAACTGTCATTCGAATAAAAAAACCTTAAAAAAATATGACCCCTTTGTTCCACGTGGATTAGATTAGGACATTTGTTATTATTTTATTTAAAGAAGAGTTATAAGTGTTAAATTCAAAGTTTAATAACTAATCCATTTTTAATATACAGTTATACATAAGATAAATTCGACTATAAATATTAATTATAAAGATAAAATATTTCCTACACAATGATATTTTATTTATAATTTTTATACATAAAATAAATTAATTTATTTACGACACAATGATGATGCATTAATTACCTTATTGATAAAAGATTAAAATAATTGATATTATAAATATCTAAATAAATTTAAATTGAGACTTATGATGACTTAAACTAATTTTCTAGGTTAATATGACAATTTAGGGTTGATTAGATAGTTTTTTTCGAAGTGATAAGGTTTTTATGACTTTCACAAAAACAAAATACCAAATAGTGTCAAAATTGACATATATTAGTTTGTAAAACAAATACTATATTATTGGTTGATATAATATTCCTAAAAATATTAGGTTTAGACAAAGGGATTAAATAATATAATATATGTCATTAATGAACCACTTGAGGTTCTCTTGGATGTTTAGAGTAAGTTTATTAACCATATAGTGTAAGAATAAAAGAAGACACGGTAAAAGTTAAACTATTTAACTAAGAGGTAATCCAAAAAGACAAGGTTAAAATGGTAACCTAAACTTTTCTAAAACCTATGGGTTGAGTGGATTTCGACCTATAACTACCTTATTCTTGAAATAAATTCATTTGGAGCTATAATAAACCGAATATGATTGTATAATAAATTAATATTAGAAACCTTTCCTAAAGTGACCCTCACCCCTCTTATAAAATGTCACTTTCCCTTCTCTAAAAATCACACCTCCAAAGACATTTGGCTCGGCCAAGCCCTGACCAAATATCCTCCTAACTTCCCTCAAATAAACCTAGAGTCCTTACTTTGATCAGAAAGCCAACCTAAACAGCCATTTTGATCAACACAAAAGGAAACACCCGAAGAAGAGGTAATAATTTCACTGCCCTCTTTCAACTTCTTTTCTTCTTCCACTTCCACTTTCTTTGTTGTTTACATAAAAAAATAATAACTCCAGTACCTCCTAAAAACTTTGATGTTATTATAAATATGGTACAACCATATTCTTTATTCTATCCATCCTTTAAATGAAAAATTCACCATACGTGCATACGTACGACTTACAGTCTCCACGTCGTGGTGTAGTTTTTTATCCAAACACTTTATTATTTTTATGGGTATAATAATGAGTGTAACTGATGTAAATAATACATATAACATGTTAATGATTCTTTATATATGATATACCATCCAATTACATATGATTTCACCGTCAATATAATGATATTGTCACTTGTGTGTTCGTACGGATTACCGTCTCCACAACGATATGAGATTCATTCCCTTGTTCACCATTCAATGATGATTATAAAAATATATATTATTAATAAGAATTTTATATATTACATAATAATTATACTAGATATATATATTTATATGTATGTACTTACATATTTCTTATTGACTTACTTCCGTTCAATACGATATGAAAATGAAAACAACATTTATGCGTATGTATGGCCAATCGTCCCCATAAACGGTGCCTTCTATTTCATATATCTATCTATTATAAATATTTTTATTCTAAATATATATGATTTATAAATGAAGGTTTTTATTCTGGAAGTATTTAAATCATGATCTAAATGATACAAGTTAAAACACGTATGGTAAAGAAAGCGATTATTACCCAAAATGTTTATTTAACTTGGAAATAATTGTTGAATGGGAATTATAAAATCATAAATGAATCACGTTTTATATAATAAATATGAATATGGTTCTGAGAGTTACCTGATTTAAAGGTAACTTCTTCTTTCAAGTTCTTTTCTTTTATTTTCCATCTCCAAACCACTAAAATCACTTTTTTACATTATTTTATAACAGAACCTATATCCAAAATATACTATGATGTTGTTATGAGAAATATTCTAACTAAACATCCACACACCTCCATCCAATTATTACGAACATACTATTTCTGTAGACAACAAACTACTGCCTCACGAAACGATGTTTGATCAATTATCTCCTACCACCTCTCATGGTGGACATTGTGATGGAACTGTATTTATATGTGATATATATTATATATTATATTATCTTTATCCTTATGTATTTTTAATTTATATCATACCTTTATGGTTTCAATAATGGGTAAATGTGATAATTTTATTTGAGGATGTGCAGAATACCACCCCCTCAAAGTGATATGACGTGTTCTTTCCATACATGGAATGTATAAAAGATAGAGTTAATGAAATTATATATGATATTATACTGGAATTATAATATACCTATGTATCATTAAGTTTTAATTTCATTAAATATGAAATATAAATGAAAGGTGCATTCATGCGTACGTACAGATTACCGTCTCCATGAACAGTGCATTTCATTTTATATATCCAATTGTTATATAATACTATAAATATACATATATACTGGATATATATGATATATATGATATATAAATCATGAATATCATTCTTGAGATAATTCACTTTTGACCACATGGGCAACTTGTAATTATAAGAAGTTTATTTTCGACTCAAGTACCAAATATCAACAAAATGACCGTTATTAATTCAAATGATTATGTAATGTTTATAATGTATTAATAAGTCATATAAAAGGAATAATAAACTTGAAAAATGTTCTGAAGCAATTATAAATTAACTTTATTTTATTATTCATGATATTAAAGAACGAACGAGTCAAGTCAAACATGAGGTAAGGGAATTCATCTCAATCTCCTTTCATTGAGGCATATTTTGATTTATACATGACTTTCTTTTATATGTTGTATAAACTACTTTTAATTTTCATTTCATTAAAAGGGAATCTTTTTTTATCAATCCTTTTACTAAAAGACAAAAAGAATGTTTTTTTAACGTACACAGTGACAATGACCTTTCCGCCGCTGCGTGTATTATTTGATATTTGGCTTCCCTAACAAGCTGTAATGTTTTTAAAAGGAAAATAAATACCATATACTCTTTTTATGTATTTTGGTATTGAAAATTGGTTTTAAAATGGATGTATTATATAAAAATATTGAAATGATATATTTCGATTGCAATGTGGAAATGATATCTTTCATTTATGCTTGTGTTATGAGTTATGATTATGTTATGGTTCTTGGGCATTTTTTTTACGAATACGGGTTGTTCCATGATAATCCCAGGGAGGGTGAGCCTAAGATAGATCTTCAATTAATTTGGTAACGTGATGGAGGTAAACGTTAATGTTTCTCTTAATATATTTCGGGAATATACTTTGATGGGTATTTCAAACATAACTCCCTATGTAGCTATGAAATCTACAACATAAGTATGTTATAGATGCCACAAGTTACCTTTATGATTTATGATTTATATGTGTTATTTATAAATCTTATGATTTCATGAGGTATGTTAAAGAGGTTATGTTTTGTATGTATTGATGGACTAATTCTTTCTTTCTTTATTTTATAACCCTCACTGAGTATTTTATGCTCATCCCATGTTTATGAAACATTTTTCACAGGGTATAAGGCAGGGTAAAAGAAAGGAAGAATTCATGAATATTTATGTTAAGAAAAGAATTCTTGTTTTCTTTTAAGAGTTTTTATTTTATGAAAAAATGGATACCAAGTAGAAGTATCCACTTTTTAATATTTGAGATGTAATGTACAAGTTATGGCCTACTTCTATAAAACTCTAAACCTGAAAATATCTTCATTGAGAAATCTTGACTTCACTCAAGATTTTGTAATGTTTTAGCTATACTAGAAATGTCCTAATTCTATAAAGCTTAATTCAGTAATAAGATTTACTAAATCTTATTGAATTATTCCTTTCTCTCACCCTTCCTTTTACCCTGGAAAAAAATTTCAAAAACATGGGATGAGCATAAAAATATCTATAAGGGTTATAAAACTAGGAAAGAAAACATTAGTCCATCAATACATACAAATCAATGAAATAATACTTTTCAATCTTTAACATACCACAAAAAATAATAAGTTTTATGAATAACACATGGTAATCATAAATCATAAAGGTCACTTTTTGCATCTATAACATACTTACATTGTATATTTCTCATCTAGGTAGGGAGTTACATTTGGAATACCCATCACAATATATCCCCTAAATCTCTTAGGAGAAACATTAACATTTACCTCCATCATGTTACCCAATGAATTGTAGTTATATCATAGGATCACCAGCCCTAGGTTTATCACAGAACCACTCGTATACGTAAACAATTCCCAAGAACCATATCATATTCATATCACCTATAACAAGCATAAAGGAAAGATAATATTTCCACATTACAATCATAATATAACATTTCAATATATGGACAAAATCAATCCATTATAAAAACCATTTTCAATACCAAAATATGTAAAAGTAGTATATGGTATTTATTTACCTTTTAAAAACATTACGACTTGTTATGTAATCCAAATATCAAATAATGCTCGCGGCGGTAGAAAGGTCATTGTCACCGCGTACGTTAAAAAGAAACATTCCCTTTTTCGTTTAGTAAAATGATACATAAAAAAATATTCCATTTGAATTAAATGAAAATTAAAATTTGTTTATACACCATATAAAATAAATTAATTTATAAATCAAAATATGCCTCAATGAAAGGATATTGAGACGAAGTCCCATACCTCGTGTCTGACTTGAATCGTTCGTTCTTTAATCTCTTGAATAATAAACTAAAGTTAATTTATACTTACTTCAGAACATTTTTCAATTTTATTGTTCCTTTTATATCACTTATTACCATGTTATAAACATTAAATAATCATTTGAGTTAATAATGGTCCTTTTTTCTATATCTAATATATATATATATATATTTATAATAGTACAAAACATTTGGAGATAAGAAATGAAATGCACCGTTCATGGAGACGGTAAGCCGTACATACGCATGAATGCTACTTCCATTTATATTTCATATTTAATGAAATGAAAACATAATGATACATAGGTATATTATAATTACTTTATAATATAATATATAATTTCATTAACTCCATCCTTTATACATTTTACGTATGGAATGAATGAGTCATATCACTTTGAAGGAGCTATATTCCGCACCTCCTCAAATGAAATTATCATAGTTAACCATTATGGAAACTATAAAGGTATGATATAAATATAAAATAAATATGAACAGATACAATAGAAATGTAATATATATCATATATAAATACAGTTCCATCATAATGTCCACCATGTGAGGCGGTGGGAGATAATTGAACAATCATCGTTTCATGAGGCATTAGTTCGCTGTCCACAGAAATAGTATGTTTGTATCTATTAGATGAAGGTGTGTGGAAGTGTAGTTAGAATCCTCCTCATAAAAACATAATAGTATATTGATGAAATTGGTTTTGTTATAAAATAATGGAATAAAGAGAGTTTATGGGGCTGGAGAAGGAAAATAAAATAAAAGAACTTGAGAGAAGATGTTACCTTTAAATTGGGTAATGCCCTTTTGTTTGAAACAAAAGTCATTATTGAAGTTCATTCTGACTAAGTTAAGGTTTCTAGGTGGAAGAGAGGGATTTTGGGAGATTATTTGGGTATATTTTGGATGAGACAAGGGGGATTGAGAGCTGTGAGTAAGGGTTAGAGGTGATGGATTTTTATAAGGGGGTGGAGGGGATCATTAGGAAAGTTTGAAAATATTATTTTATTATAAACTAAATTTCAATTTTAAAAGGTCCAAAACTTGTATAACTCAAAGATAATGTGATTATTGTTGTAAATACTCTCATAAAATGTGTTTTAGACAAGTTTAGGCAATTCATTATTTGATAGGTTAATCATTTATATATTTGGGCAATTTGAGAATGCTCCATATTTGGAAACAATGGGACAGAGGCAAGGGAAATTTGTAACCCAATTTCCATGGTGAGTATTCATAAAGCATTAACTATTCATCTTTACTTCCTATATAGGAAGAAATATATAGGGAACATGGTGAGTATTCATATACTATAGGATTACTATATGCCTAAGGAGAAGATTGAACAATCATCGTTTTGTGAGGCAGTAGTTCGCCGTCCACATAAACAATTTGTTCTTTACCTATTAGAAGGAGGTGTATGTAAGTTTAGTTAGAATAATTCTCATAAAAACATCCTAGTATATTTAGGATATTTGTTTTCTTCTAAATGAATGGAATAAAGAGAGTTTATAGGGGTTAGAGATGTAAAATAAAATAAAAGAGCTTTAGAGAAGACGTTACGTTTAAATTGGGTAACTCCCTTTGCTTTGAAGAAAAAGGATTTCTTGAAGTGCCTTTTGTCTAAGTTATGTCTTCTAGGTGTAATAGAGGGATGTTGGGAGATTATTTGGGAAGAGGTTGGATGAGCCAATGGTGTTTGAGAGGTGTGATTAAGGGTTAAAGGTGATGAATTTTTATAAGGGGGAGGAGGGGCTCTTTAGAAAAGTTTGAAAATAATATTTTATTACAAACTGAATTTTGTTAAGCGAATTAGGTCATGTACAACCTAATTATCCAAATTTATAAAACCATTAAATTTTATTGGATAAATCATAATGTAACCGAGTATGTTATGGATGCCACAATCTCATAATCTGAATATTATAACCTAATTATGATCATTAATGACTTGATTGGAATTGACTTGATTGGAATACATTATGATTTATGATTTCTATGTGTTATTCATAAATCTTATGATTTTTTTGGGAATATACTATGATGGGTATTCCAAATTTTACTGAAAAGAAGTTGAAAGGGATGTTGGGAACTTATTTGGGCAGAGGAATAATTTCTTGAAGTTCCTCCGTTATAAATCATTAATGATTTATAAAGTAAATTAGTATGTTATGGATGCCAAAATCTCATAATCTGAATATTATAACCTAATTATGATCATTAATGACTTGATTGGAATGAACATGATTGGAATATTTTAGGATTTATTATTTCTATGTGTTATTCATAAATCTTATGGGTTTTTAAAGAATATACTGTGATGGGTATTCTAAATGTAATAAAAAAGAACTTAAGAGGGATGTTGGGAATATACTGTGATAGGTATTCATTTTGTTAGGGAATATACTGTGATGATAATTCCTCTACAGAAAACCATTCTCAACACAGAAATATCTTAGGCGAATCAACATGGTAATATGTAAATGCTATATCATTTCAATTTAACAATCAATTAATTTATGGATAACAATACCCTAACTCTTAAAGTTGTATAAAATATCCTCTGATACCAACCTAATTCTCCAAATTTATGAAACCATTAAATTTTATTGGATAAATCTTAAAGTAACCAATTATGTTATGGATTCCACAATCTCATAATCCAAATCTTATTACCGAATTATGATCATTAATGACTTGATTGAAATGAACTTGATTGCAATACTGTATTATTTATTATTTCTATGTGTTATTTATAAATCTTAAGATTTTGTTAGGAGGTTCTCAAATGACATAGAAATGATAATATAACTCCATACTTTATACATTCCACGTATGGAATAAATGAGTCATATCACTTTGAGGGGATGGTATTCTTCACTTCCTCAAAGTGATATGACTCGTTCATTCCATATGTGCAACGTATAAAGGATGGTGTTAATGAAATTATATATGGTAACTGAGTTTGATGAAAACTTGGAAGCTATTCCTTCCTATACGAGAATATGAGTGGCATACATAGGAGTTTTGGTATATCCAACAATAACATGGAAGCTATGTTTGATAATTCACATTGGACAACCACCAATAAGTCATGTCTTGATATGAATAGTTTATAAATTGACATAAATGAGTTTTGGTATATAGACTTTAAATTATGGATGAATCTCTTTAAACTAGATCATAAATTACTCTATAGTATATGAATACTCACCTTGTTATAGGATGTTATACTTTGCTTTATTCTGGAATATTATAACCTAAAAAGGTGACTATTCATCTATAATTTATTTTTTCAATATTAAAACATAATCTCTTTAACATACCTCACAAGATCATATGATTTATGAATAACACATAGAAATCATAAATCATAAAGGTAACATGTGGCATCCATATCATACATACATTGTAGCTTTCACAGATACATAGGGAGTTACACTTGGAATACCCATCACATAATATTCCCTAAATCTCTTAGTTGAAACATTAACATTTACCTTAGTCTTGTTACCCAATGCATTGAAGAGCTATCTCGAGCTCACCCGCCCTAGGTTTATCATGAAACCACCCATATACATAAACAATGCCCAAGAGATTAAAACATGGAACTAAATATGACCAAGGAAAGAAACGATGGTTTTTGAAATGAATATTTTTGAAGATTATTTTCCTTTATAAGACAAGTCTTATCCTTTTAATTATTTATAGTAAATAACATTTGGAGATAATAAATGAAATACACCATTGATGAGGAAGGATTATAGGAGGAAGAGAGGGAAGTTGGGAGCTTCTTGGAGCTGATTTTGGATGAGACATTTTGCCTAAGAGGTGTGAGTAATGGGTTAGAGGGGGTGGCCTTTTATAAGAGGGAGGAGGGGATCTTTAGGAAATCTTAAAAGTATTATTTCATTATTAAATTGTTTTCAGTTTCAAAAGGTCAAAAACTCTAAACATAGAAACCATAAATCATAAGGTATTTCAATCAAGTTTATTTCAATCAAGTAATTAATGATCATAATCCAGTTATAAGATTCGGATTATGAGATTGTGGAATCCATAACATACTCAATTACTTTATAATTTATCCAATAAAATTTAACGGTTTCATAAATTTTGAGAATTAGGTTGGACACGGCCTAAATCTCTTAATGAAATTCAGTTTATAATATACTAATATTTTCAAACCTTCCTAAAGATCCCCTCCCCCTTATAAAAATCCATCACCTATAACCCTTAATCACACCTCTCAAGACCCATTGGCTTGTCCAACCTTTACCCAAATAATCTCCCAAAATCCCTCTCTTCCACTTAGAATCCTTAACTTAGGCATAATGCACTTCAATAAAGCCTTTTTATTCAAACCAAAGGGAGTTCCCCAATTTAAAGGTAATGACTTCTCTCAAGTTATTTTATTTTATTTTCCTTCTCTAACACCCCTAAACTCTCTTTATTCCATTATTTTATGACCAAACTAGTATCCGTAATATACTAGGATTTTGTTATGAAATGCATCTGAACTACACTTACACACACCTCCGTCATAATTCATAAAGTATTGAACCAAAAATATTTCTTATCATGGAAGCTAAATATAAAATAATGCTCGCAGTGGCAGAATAGTCGTTGTCACCGTGTATGTTAAAAAGAAACAATATTTTTGTCGTTTAGTAAAATTATTAATGAATTTTAATTGAAAAAAGTATAAAAGAAACCACATCTTTACTTTTTTGATAAACAATACCCAAGAATCAAAACTTATTAGATGTTAACCTTCGGAATAACATATTTCTAAAAACCATAACATATTTGGACCTCTTGATTCCAAATATAGACCATTATTTAATTGCCTCCAATGTTATCCTATTCAAAATCATAATTTGGCCATGACTTCTTTATTACCCTTTCCCTCTTATTAAGACTAAATTTCTTTAACCCTATTTTGGATGTGGGTTTTCCACAAAGGTATTTTCTATTTTCAACTTTTTATTTTCAAAGAAAAATTTTAAATTGTGAGAATAATTTTTATCGAGGAGGGCATAATGTAACACCCTAAGATTTCATAGTAAGTTATCTCTTTTAAGTAATTCAATAGATTACGCAACATGAAACACGGAGTTCAAGCGCATCACAACCTATCAAACTAGTCGTTTAAAAAGAAATTATAAATAGTATTAACCAAATTTTTAATTTTATATATATCCTATATAATTTTAACATTCATATTTTATGTTTCTTAGACATAATATAAGGACAAAATGAATTTTTCAGATAAAAGAAATATTTTTTCAAAAAATGAAATTTTACCACCTTTTAATGGCGAACCAGTTTTAAATATAATATTTGAAACTTTTATATATTCAACTTGACAAAATAAACTTCTTATTTAGAATAGGGACATGAAATTTTATTTTGGATGAATTTTTGGTGTTTTTCTGATAACTTTTATATTTTGATAAATAGTGAAAAATACTAAATTTTAATTGAAAACAAATTTTATAATTGAAATAATTTAAAGTGTTAAATTATTCATTTGAGTGGTTTTAAAGTATAATTACATTATATTTTTACAATTTAATTGAATTTTGGTAATTGGAAGTAATTTCACTTTTCAATTAGACATAAACACATGTCAATCTTTTGGTAGTTTTTAGTTCTTAAAAACCTGCTTTTTGGTTTTGACAACAAGAATTAATTTTAAATTAATTAATAAAAATTATATGTTTTGAATTTTTTAAAATACACATAATTTTTTAATTTTGAATATAAAAATTCTTTTTGGGTGAATATTTCGTATTTTTTTGAAAACATTCAATTTTTTATGAATAGTGAAAAACGTTGCGTTGTAGATAAAAACCGACTTTTTCATTTAAATAATTATTTTTGATTAAAAATTTATCTTAAAGTAAAACTAGATACATAATAAATATATTAGTCCAATGCAATTAATTATAGTGATTTTATAATAATATTATACATATAAAATTTTATTGAACTTTTTAAACATCTTTTACCCACCATCTAGGCACATTTGCAAATTCTCATAAAATATAATTTTACCACTTCTATGAATTGAATTTAAAAAATCTGAGAGACATGGTTGACATCAGTAAATAAAATTTTGTTCAATAGGATGAAAATAATTTTTGGCGAATAGTAACTTTTGAATTTTATTTATCACGGTTAAAAGTAAATAGGGTCATTAAAGGTAAAAATGATATTATAATTATCCTAACACATTTGCTAATTCTATTGGATAAGTGTATTTCGACCAAAATCAACCTTATGAATAAAATATGATCCTTTTTGATCCACTAGGATTAGATTAGGACATTTATTATATTTTATTTAAAGAAGAGTTAAAAGTTTTAAATTCAACGTTTTATAACTAAACCATTTTTAAAATAAGGGTATACATAAGATAAATTCAATTATAAATATTCATTAGAAAGATAAAATGATTTCCTACACCATGATATTTTATTTATAATTCTTAGATATTAAATATTTAAATTTATTTATGACACAATGATGATGCTATAATTATCTTATTACTGAAAGATTGAAATAATTGTTATTATAAATATCAAAATAAATGTAAGTTGAGACTTTTGATGTACATTTAAAGAGATGGATCCGACATATAATCATGAGTTAAGGCCATAAATATTACTAAAAATTTACTACAACTTTTTCTAACTTAATATTTAGTTGATTGAACTCTTGTTTTTTTAAGGTGTTTTATTATTGTGAATTTTTTTGATAGAGTAGAAGTGTATACATGGTAAGAGTTCAACTATTTAAGTATTAATTATGATAAAGTATTAATGGTTTACTTGTTGTTTTGAAATACTAAATGTTTTCCTTCTTTTTGTATCCCTTACTGAGCTTTTTATGCTCATCCCATGTTTTTGAAATGTTTTTCGCAGGACTTAAAGAGGAATAGGGTCAATAATGGGATCACGAAAAAGTCATAATTATCAAAACATGGAACTAAACCTGTTTATTTTCTTTTAAGAATTTTTATTTTATAAAAAATATCAATACTGAGTAAAAGTTTCTACATGTGATATTCAAATTTTTATGTATAGGTTATAGCCTAATTCTCTAAAACAATATGAATAAAAAGATCATAAATGTGAATTATTATCCGAATTCAAGATTATGTAATGTTTAAGGATGGGGCCTTATAGTTGGTATTAGAGGCCAGTTTAGAAAAATTTAGGAGTTAGGATATTGTTAAATTAATATGCATAAATTAATTTATGGTCAAATTGAAATAATACTGAATTTGAAGATTACCATGTTGCTTCACCTAATATATTTCTGTGTTTAGAATGGTTTTTCATAGAGGAAACACGGCAGCTATGTTGGGAAGGCATACAGAGGGAAATGAACTTCCAAATCAGCATCCTGAGATGGTCAAAATTGGAACTAAGTAGTTTGTTGCAGTGATAGAAAAATTGATTGAGGCTACAAATTGTGGTGGTATCCATGCACGAGATTAGCCAGATAAACCACGAAGGAACATGTTAGTAGTGGAGGATTTCATGAGGCATCATCCCCCATCATTTAGAGGATCATATGACAGTGTGCTAGATGAATGGTGGATTAAAGCACTAGGGAAGATTTTTTATGTCATGGGATGTTCAGAACATAAAAAGGTTATTCTTGATGTTTACCATTTTGAAGGTGAAGCCGATCAGTGGTGGTTGATGGTGAAAAATATCAGGGATAGTGAGGAGATTGATGATTTTGATTGGGATAAATTCAAAGGTATGTTTCTTGAGAAATATTTTCCTTTGGTGGTTCATCTTAGGATAGAAAAAGATTCCTAGAATTGAGTTAGGAGGATGAATCAGTGGTTGCTTTTGAAGAAAAATTCACTCGACTGGAAAGGTATGCTCCAAATTTCATATGAGATATTGATAGTAAAATCAATAATTTTTTCTCAGGATTAAAGCAAAAGTATCGAAGGGATTTAGCTTCTCATGAGTTCAAAAGTTATAAAAAACTTGTTCTATGTGAAGAGAAGGTGGAAATGGAGTTTACCTATGATCATGTGTTCTTTGAAAAAAAAAACATAATAAGAGGATAATATGGAAAACGAAAGGTACAAACTCTTTAAAAAAGTCTGATGGTAAGAAACTTAAGTTTACAGTTTGTGAAAATTGCAGTACAAAGCATGCTGGTTAATGACTTTTGAATTCCAGTAAGTGCTACTGATATGGTAAAATGGGACATAAGGCTCGTAATTTCACTAAAAAATATTTGGGTAATGGTAAGACAAATTATGATTTACAATCATTAAAATGTTTTAAGTGTAATGAAATGGGCTATTGTGAAAATGAGTGTCCAATGAAGAACTCAACTGAGGGAAAGCAGTCGGAATAAATGTAGAAAGGGGTGGTGAAATACTTTACAGCTACTTCATCAGATGTTGGGCCATCAAATGAAGTAGTATCAGCTTCTGAGAGCTCAATATTTTTCTAAGATTGACTTAAGGTCAGGGTACCATCAATTGAAAGTAAAAGAAGAAGACATTCTGAAGACTACGTTTCATACTAGATATAACCATTATGAATTTTTAGTTATTCTTTTTGGGTTAACCAATGCACCTACTGTATTCATGGATATTATGAATATAATTTTACATGAGTTATTGGATAAGTTTGTGGTTGTGTTTATTGATAATATTTTGATTTATTACAAAAGTAAAGAGTAGCATGAAAGTCATTTAAGGGTTGTCTTGGAAACCTTAAAAGAAGATAAACTGTATGGGAAATTCAGAAAGTGTGAGTTTTGGTTATAACAAATTTCATTCCTTGGTCACATTGTTTAAAAAAATGGAATAACTTTTGATCCTGCTAAAAAAAAGTTGTTGAATAATAGACAAGTCCCACAAATATAACCGAGATCTGTAGTTTTTTTGGTTTAGAAGGTTATTAATAGAGGTTTTTTGAAAAGTTTGCACAGTTATCTATCCCACTAACTAAGTTAACTTGAAAAGGTGTTATTTTCATTTGGAAAAAATAATGTGATGATTGTTTTTAAGAATTGAAAAGAAGATTGGTGAATGCTATATTTTTGGAATTACCTTCCAGAAAAGGTGAGTTTTTTATCTATAGTGATGCTTCATTGAAAGGACTTGGTTGTGTCCTAATGTAGAATTATCAGGTAATTGCTTATGATTTACTTCAGTTGAAACCTCATGAGTTAAATTACCCTACACATGATTTGGAATTAGCTGGTGTTGTTTTTGCTTTAAAAATTTGGAGGCGTTATCTATATGGAGTAAAATGTAAAATATATACTGACCACAAAAGTTTGAAATATATATTTACTCAGAAGTAATTGAACATGAGACATATGAGATGACAGGAATTAATCAAGGATTATGATTGCACAATTAATTACCATCCAGGAATGGAAAATAATGTGGTCAATGATTTGAGTCAAAAAGGTAATGTTACATTATCCTTTTTACATTGGGAACAAGATAGTTTGATTAAATATTTGATAAAATTTGTTATAGAAGATGTTGGTTTTTAAAATTACTCTGTTTTGTTTCAGGTTTAAGTGAAATCATCTATATCATAGAGAATTAATCAAGAGCCGATGGAAGACAGTGAGTTGCAGAAAAAGGTAGAGTTGGTTCAGAAGGGTAAATTTCATGATATTAACATTGATAATTATTGTATTGTGAGATTTGGGAAGAGATTATGTGTGCCTTGTGATTCAAAATTGATGAATGAGTTGTTACGTGAAGATCATAATTCTCCGATTTCAGTTCATCCTGGGAGTACTAATATGTACATATATATTCAGAAGTATTACTGGTGGGATGGAATGAAAATAGATATTGCTGACTTTACTATGAAGTGTTTGACTTGTCAACAGGTTAAAGAAGAGCAGCAGTTACCTAAAGGGATGCTTCAAACATTACCGGTGCCATAGTGGAAATTAGAAAATGTGTCCATGGATTTCTTCATGTGATTACCAAAGAATTATCAAGGTAATAATGAAATCTGGGTTATTGTTGATCAATTGGCTAAATCTACTCATTTCCTTCCTATTCGATATACTTTGTCTCTAGATAAAATTTCTCAATTGTATGTTAAAGAGATAGTCAGGTTCCATGGAGTTCCCCTATCCATTGTATCTGATCATGATCTCAGGTTTACTTCTAACTTTTGGAAAGGCCTTCAAAAGTCGTTGGGTACTGAATTAAATTTTAGTACAACTTTTCATCCACAATCAGATGGGCAGTCAGAATGAACAATTAAAACATTGGAAGATATGTTACGTGCATGATGAATAGATTACATGGGAAGTTGGGACCAACATATTTCTTTGGTTGAATTTTCTTATAACAATAGTTTTCATTCCAGTATACAGATGGCACAATTTGAGGAATTATATGGAAATCGGTGTCGAACTCCAGCTTTTTGGGATGATGTAGGTGAAAGGAAGTTGATGGGACCAGAATTGGTAGAAGAGATGGTAGAAAAAGTTCAATTGATTCAGAAGCACATGATAAAATCTCATAGGAGGCAGAAAAGTTATGCAGACAACTGGAGGATGGATCTTTCTTTCGAGGTAGGTGATCATGTCTTTCTTAAAGTTTCTCCATGGAAAAGTGTGATGCATTTTTGTAAGAAGGGAAAGCTGAGTCTATGGTTCATTGGACCCTATGAAATCCTGGAGAAGGTTGAATCAGTTTCCTATAGAGTGTATTTACCCCCAAGATTATCCTAGGTACACAATGTTTTTCATGTTTCAAATTTTAGAAAGTATTTACCGGATCAATCTCATGTTTTGACTCCAAAGATAGTTCAGTTGGTTGATAATTTTTCTTATAAGGAACAACCGGTCCAAATTCTTGACTTCAGAGAGAAAGTTTTTCAGAATAAGGTAATCCAGCAGTTAAAAGTTTTGTAAAAAACCCCTATGGTTGAAGTGGTATTGTGAGAATCTGAAAATGCTATGAGGGATAAATACCCCCACTTATTTGATAAGTGAATAGAATTGTGAGGATGCAATTCCCAAAGGGGGGGGGGATGTAACAACCCAGGTAAATAAAGAATATGATATTTTTCTATTTATTAATATTTGTGAATTAAATATTAATTTTACATTAAAGGGGATGCTATGTTCGATGGCATAGCCGACACGTAACAATGAGTTTCTCCGAAGTCTTATGTTTCACACAATGCAAAGTCATACTGAAAAGTAATAATATAATATTATTTTAAATCGTATTTAATGCCTAGCCATTATATTGGAAGGAAAAAAGATAACTAATTACAATGTGATTATACATGTTTGTTAAATGTCTTTACCTTTATCCAATAAAAGTTAGAGGCTTAAAATGTGAATGAATCCAAAATTAAGCATAAATATTCTAATATTCTTTAAAACGTCGATTTATAGCCTTTTGATAGAGAACCATTTTAAATATATTTTTTTGTCACTTTTATATGTTCTATTTGATAAAATAAATTTCTTCTTCAGAATCAAGACATCAAAATTTACTTTGGATAAATTTTGGTATTTTTCTGATAATGTTCACTTTTTCATGAATAGTGAAAAATACTGCATTTTAATTCAAAAATACCTTTTAATCTAATTTATTTAAATGGTTATATTATCTTTTTAATTGATTTTAAAATTTATTTAGATTATATATTTACCATTTAATCCAATTTTGGTCATTGGAATCAATTTCACATTGAAATTGGATATAAACAAATGTCAATCTTTTGATAGTTATTATTTCTTAAAAACACGTTTTTGGGTTTTGACAACCGGAATTAATTTTAAATAAATTTCTAAAACTTTTTTTTTGAATTTGGAAAAATGGATTCCATATTTGGAATCAATAGGTCCAAATTGTGTAAATTGGTTACTTTTATTTTTAGACATTATGAATATTAACTTTAGTAAATATTTTATTTACCATGGTTAAATGGTCAATATGGTAAATAAGGGTAACAAATATTATTATAATAATATTAAATTAACATAACATGTGTCCTAACCATATTGGATGATACATGTCTGAAAATGAGAATCCTTCGATCGATTTTGGGACCCAATAGAGCCACTTGTAAGTGAAAATGAAACTTTATAAAAATTAATTTAAAGTTAAGGAAAATGTAACATAAACATATATCTCTTTGTAAAACAATTTTTATAATGGGTTATATATGTGATATTTTTTACTATAAATATTCATTAGAAATATTAAAATATTTCATACATCATGGTATATTATTTATAATTTTTATACAACAAATAAATAAATTTATTTATGACACAATGATGATGTAATAATTACCTTATTAATGAATGTTTATAATAAATGAGAATATAAATATTAAAATAAATTTATTTTTAAACTTTTTATACCATATAATAATTTTATAGATGATTATTAATTGTTATCTTTGAATTAATTAAGGGTTTTTGAAAGAATCAAGTTGGTTTGAATTTTTTAAAAAGTCATGATATGAATAGTATAAAAAATGACATAAATGAGTTTTTAAATCAATCAATATTTCATTAAATGATAAAATAGTCCTAAAAATTTTAGATTAGGGAAAATGACATATATAATGTTAAAAATTTCATTAATGATCTATTTTGGGTTGATTTTCAATTTATGGTAACTATATTAACCATATAGCGTGAATACACAAGAGGATATGGTAAGAGTTAAATTAGTTAACTAATGGTTAAAGCTAAATGATAAGGTTAAAATGGAACCAAAACATGTCTAAAACCTATATTTTTAGAGGATTTAGAATAACAGTCATCTTATCTTTGAATCTAATGAGTTTGGGACCTTTTGAAACCGAAATTCAGTTTATAATAAAATAATATTTTGAAACTTTCCTAAAGAGCCCCTCCTCCCCCTTATAAAAATCCATCACCTCTAACCATTCCTCACACCTCCCAAGACCCCTTGGATCATCCAAAATCTGATAAAATAAGCTTTCAACATACCTTTATTCCTTATAGAATCCTTACCTTATGTAGAAGGAACTTCAAGAAATCTTTTTGGTTCCAATCAAAGTGAGTTTCCTAATTTAAAGGTAATGTCTTCCCTCAAGTTATCTTATTTTATTTTACATCTTGAGTCCCTATGATCTTCTTATTAATTTTTTATATAAAAATACCAGTATCCTCAATATACTAGGTTGTTTTTATGAGAATTATTCAAACTATACTTACACACACCTCCATCTAATGTGTATAGAACATAATATTTCTGTGGACGACGAACTACTACCACATGGAACGATGATTGTTCAATATTATCCTACCACCTATTATAGTGGCCATTATGATGGAACTATAATTATATATGATATTTATTAAATTTATTTAATCTCTATACATATGAAATTCTCTTTTAGAACATACCTTTATGCTTTTCATGTTGTATATATACGATAATTTTATTTGAGGAAGTGTGGACTACCGCCCCCTCAAAGTGATAAGACTTGTTTATACCATACATGAAACGTATAAAGGATGTTGTTAATGAACATACATAACATATATAAAATATGATATTATATTTTAATAATCATATAACTATGTATCATTTGGTTTTCATTCCTTTAAAAATGAAAAAAATGAAATAGAAGTTGCATTCATGCGTACGTACGGCTTACCGTCTCCATGAACGGTGCATTTCATTTTCGTATATCCAAATGATATGGAATATTCTAAATACATATATACTGGGTATATATGACATATAAATCATGAATATTATTCTAGAGATAATTGTCTTCTAACCACATGGATAATTTGTAATTCTAACAAGTTCATTTTTTACTCAAGTACCGAACATTGACAAAATGTCCGATATGAACTCAAATAATTAATTAATTGTTATTGCAAGGTAATAAGTGAAAAAAATGAATAATAAACTTGAAAAAGGTTCTTATGTAATTATAAATTAACTTAAGTTTATTATTGATAAATTAAATAACAAACGAGTCAAATCGGAGACAAGGTAAGGGACTTCGTCTCAATCTCCTTTCATTGAGGCATGTTTTGATAATATACACCTCTTTTTACACGGTATATAATAAACCCATTTGAATTTTAATTTCATTCAAATGGAATTTTTTTCTATGAAACGTTTTACTAAATGAAAAAAGGAATGTTTTTTAACATTTTCAGCGACAACAACCTCTCCATGGCTGTAATCATATTCTGGATTCCCCTATAAGAATTAATGTTTTTTAATAACGAAAAAGAAACCTTGTATTCTGTTTTTGGATGTTTTGGTATTTAAAATTGGTTTTGAAATGGATTGAGTATTTCAATATCTTTAAATGATATATTGTGATTGAAAATTAAATGTTATTAATGAAATATTGATATTTTCAATATATTATGTTTTATGATTATGTAATGGTACTTGGAAATTTGACGGGTGGTTATATGATAAACCAAATGATGGGTGGTTCCATGATAAACTAAGGATGGGTGGTTATGTTATAACCTCCAATGAATTGGGTATGGAAGTCGGCTGTATGGATATTCCATTTAGTGATATGTGTGGAAGTCGATCATGTGGTTATTATATTTAAGTTTTTTTATTTCCTAAACAACCTTTATATGTTATGTGTGATTTCTATGGGTTTAATGGTAATATTTTGGTTAAAAAGGGGTAATAAGTGAGATTTTATTCAGTGAAGAGTATTTACTACTTCATAAATGTGAAATGTGTTACTTATGATAATGTATTCATGGTTTAATTTTTGTTTTTACAACACAACTCTATAATTCACGAAATTTAGACATCTTAATCATTAAACATTCTTCCTGATCCTTTATCCACATTCTTCCATATTATTCTTTTTTACTTCTTTCCTACAAACAAAATCATGCATAATGTCCAAAGATTTTATTAATGTCAAAACATGAGATAAGAAATAATCCATAACTTTCATAGCTCATTTTTGATTTCCTCATCTTCAATTGGAATGGAATTAGGAATTAGTAAACATATATTTGTATGACCCTGCTGATCCCATTCCAAAAAATTCTTCATGGGACATCTATTTGTATAATGACCATGCACACCACATTTAAAACATTCAATTTATTCTTCGGAAAGAACTTCTTTAACTTATTACCTGAAAAGATTATGAAACTGAATGACATTAGTAACATCATATATGCCAGTAACTACAATTTGATATGGACTTTACTTTTATTTATGGAGTTCACATTATAATGGATAATATGATATAGTTTGAATATATAATTAAATAATAACATGATATATATGATAAAATTTCTATATTACAATCACAATATAAAATTTCAATATATTGAAATAATAAATCCATTCTCAAATCCATTTTCAATACCAAAATACTTAAAAAGAGTATATGGTATTTATTTTCCATTTAAAAACATTACGGCTTGTTAAGAAAGCCATAGATCAAAGAATGCTACGATGGCGGAAAAGTTGTTTTCACCACTTATGTTAAAAATAAAAATTCTTTTTTTTCTGTTTAGTAAAACACTTCGTATAGAAAAAATTCCGTTTGAAAACCATTTTAAATATTTAATAAATATATTTTTGAATCAAAGTGTCCAATAAATCTTTGAAAGTTTTATAGGAATTAAAATTTTAAATCATTAATGTCCATATAAATAAATCCTTAAATACATTTTGAAAACATGGACATTAATGAGAAAGGTAAATATTTTAAACATTTTAAATGATGTTTTAGTTGAAGATTCCTTTACCACTTGAGAAAATAATTGAATAAAAATAATTAAAAAATAAAATTAAACAAAACTTTAATATCATGAAAATAAAGAGATTGATGATATCATATGTCAAAGGGAAG
The DNA here is from genome assembly GCA_963277665.1 of Viscum album. Taxonomy (NCBI): domain Eukaryota; kingdom Viridiplantae; phylum Streptophyta; class Magnoliopsida; order Santalales; family Viscaceae; genus Viscum; species Viscum album. The sequence goes on along the minus strand of CAUJRU010001033.1, from coordinate 9,496 downwards.
TGAATACATCTCAATCTTGTAGTGAGTACATCTCAATGAAATTAGATTGGAATGGAATTAGGAATTGGTAAACATATATTTGTATTCAAAGGGAAGTGAAATTATCTCTCTTTAAGAGACATATCAATTTTTATGGGGTTAAATTATCTATCATTAATTGGTATATATATTTTACACGGGGTAATGATATAGTTTAAATTCATCTTATTAGGATTTTAGAAGGTATTTTGCATCTATATACCCATTATTTACTTCCTCATATCAAGAAATGAGAGCATCTTGGCCCACTGATGTGCCAACATAAATTAAAGGAGATTATTGCTAAAAAAGAGGCTCATGTTAGTGTTTTGGGGAAATGACACCTTATGTAATGTATTATTATATGGTGAATCATCAGTTAGGCTCAACGATATAAGATATATGCCCCAATACGTATCCCATGGAAATGGAACTCAATCCACCCATAGTTCTATAATGTTTTGGAAATAGATATTTTATGAAACTCCAGGGATGAATAAACCCATGTGATGGATGTATGAGCATATTTTATTGTCATAATGCTTGGACTAGGGATCTATTGATATAAACTGTTATAGTATAGATTTCTGAGGTGGGGGAATCAAGAATGTTTTTGTGGTGAATAAAACCTGGGGTTATAGGATAAAATAGGCCCATCAACCCATGATGAAATCTTGAATATGATTGCACACAATGTAAGATCATACAACCAAGACCATGATGAAACATTTAACGTCATGATTCGTGGACTAGGATGATGATTCTCTACATGGTATCTATGTGTCATGGTATGGGTAAAAACCAATGTATAAGGGGTTAATGTAGTCCCAGGCACCACATGAACATTTTGATATGAACTGAACATTATTTAAGGTTGTAATCCGTGTACTGTTAATGGAGAAATGGGGCCAAAGGATTAATAAATTTACATCTAGACCCAAAAAAAGGATGTCTAAGCATCATTATGTATCCCATGAGAGTGTGAATCAAGACACATAGAATATGTTATAGTATAATAACAAAAAAGGAACTAGGGGTAATCCTATATATAGAGGGAATTTTGGAATATAATGATTATCATGAGGCATCACATTTCGAAGGAATGAGATAAGGATAAAGATTAATGTCATGTCTTGAAGAAAATGATTTTTTTCATCTCACATAATGTGATGATTCCATGTTTTATATGAGGTAATGTTTTTGAACATATCATAATTATTGTAAGAGGAATCCAAATTTTATATAGTGTAAGACTTTTAGATCATCCAATACACATCATAAAATGAATCACAGATTTATACAGTTTAATGCCATCTCCCATTAAGAGGAACCTAGGTTTTATATAGGGTATCACCACATTTAATCATCATGAACAGAATATGATAACCATTAACAACACATGAAGATTCAATATCTACACATTCTGCCTCACCAAAGTGTCCACAATACTATCCCCTTGATCACTATGAAATAACCCAATTTTTTCAACACATCAACAATGGGTTTAACTTTTATTCATCCAAAATATTGACTACCAATTCAAAAAAAGGCCTAAATGGAATGATGTATACCACACTTGAGAAATCAAGACCCAAAAGGAAACATCAGAAATCAATAAAATGAATAAAATAAAACATGGGAAATCAAGAAACTGTTAGGACATGAAAATGTTTGGTGGCAACTAAGTGCCGCACTTGTTACATATATAGACCAACTATTCCCATATTTGTTCAAAACATCAGAAATACAACTACTCACAGTCCGATGATGCATCATCACCCTATCCACCTCCATCTCCACTTTATACTGTCACCTGTAAGAACATTATATTGAAAATTAAATACTGTTGCATGTTTATATTAAAACTTAAAACCAATGAAAGTTTTCAAACTAAATGATTTTGATTTTTTTTGTGATTTACCTACTTATCGTAGGTAGATACACTACCACTAGGGACATATTTTCTCATCTGCTGATGTATATCAGTCATCGCTTTCTGAAAGGAAGATATCTGAGCCCCCTAGTCATGAACTGTGGTTCGTAGAGAAGCAATCTCCCTCTGAGCATCTTTGGGTATGGACTGAATATAACCAGGAGTAGATGCAGCTAGAATCCCTGGTGGCATGATAATGACCTCAGATGGTACATGTCCGAAACCCATCCCGCACACTCTACCAGGATGCTCCTTCCCAAGGACATTAGCAACCGGGTCATCCTGGGAGACTGAGTAGGACTGCCCATGATTGGCATCCCATAATTATTTAATTTTAACCTATAAATCAAATATCAATATATATTAACATAATAAAAACTGATAATAAGTTATTATACCAAAAAATTGACTTCATACCCCAACTTCTTTGGCAGGCTCATTAACAAAACTTCCATCTGATTTTTTGTGAACATCCAACCACAGTTCAGTTCGGGATGATTTGTGCCCTAAACTCTGTGACTGCATTAAGAAAAGATAAATCAATAATCCAATATATTAAAAAGATAATATTTTCTTATAAATATTTAAACTAATTAAAATATTACCATTGTCGTTCGGCTTCTAGAAAAGCTTTTTGTTCCTCGGTAATGTGATCCAGATTTTATCCATGTATATCACAATGTGCCTACACAATAATAAAAAAAATTAAAACACATAGTTACTACTAAATAGAGAAAGAGATTCATATATACAATAGTGTAATATTATAGAAACATAATATAATAAAGATGACCCCCTGAGTTAGATATGAACCCTCTAGTGTTTAGGATAGGGGAAGTTTCTTTGGTAAAGAGAAACAATGTGCTAACAATGTGGTAGCTACTTTACCATGAAAACCAAAGCACATTGTTGATTTGGAATAACTACATGGATATAAAAATAATTCATAAAGTATGAGAAAACATCTATAATATAGTCCATTCATCCAAATGGTTGTCATGGAAATGAATGGTTAAGAAAAATTTGCTGAAATAATAAAAATCGTCAATAGAACCAATAATTCCATATTACTCAATTACCACATGGTCAATACTAAAAGTTATGCTAAATAGTATTCCGATAATGTTTCTCCCAAATCACCAAATTTTCAACCCTTGACTTTTGAAATCCTTTATAGCATCAAAATATAATATTAGATAACAAAAAGTAACATAAGCATAACTTGTTTGGAATCACAGTTCATGAGGAAAAAAATAATGTTTCCAATCTTGATGAAGAAGCATAGAAATAGCAGGATGTAACCTTTTCCTAAAAGACACCAAATGCACCCTGGAGGATGAACTAAAGATAATAGAAGATTATTTTTCTTCAAAAACTTATAAAGAAACTATATATGAGTATGATAAATCCACAATTTATTTTTGAGTAGATGGGATTTTTTCTAGAGTTGGCATGGATTACAATGATCTATCTAGGCCATCAGAAGCTGTTGAATCCACTCAAATTAGGTTTTCCAAGCACAAATATTCTATCACCAGATAAAAAACATAGAGGGTATTTAGTATTAAAAGTAAAAGGATTCAATAACTGGGTGATCCTACTCTAAATTTCCAAACAAATAAAATAATTTATTATTTGAATTCCTTACATTGAGTTTTTCACTTTGACCACATTATGAGATAAGAAATCACAATATCTATGTCCACATGATTCATTCTTGCTGGGAGAAAAAAGAGATAAATATAAGGCCTTCGAGCCACCGGTTTGGGCTTGGAGCCCTTAAGGTAGATTCTACAAGGAACCACTCCAGAGGAGGAAAAGAGTAGGGCACATCCACCAGAGTAGGGCTAAACGAACTTTGGAAGAATGAGAGGGTATGGCATTTGCCATCGGTACCACGCCCATGCACCCATGCACATGGTCATGCTAGCCTAACAATCATACAAAGGTGGAGAGCTGATCACGATGCAGATACCAGGGAGAAGTAGTTTCAAGTAGTCATACTCTTTATGATTTCCTTAAGACCTATGGGTCATGTAATGTCTCCAAGCCTACAGAAAATGTAATTAATAAAGCCTTAGGGCCTTGTAAGGGTTCCCCATCATCCCTAGAAAGGGGGGTTATCAGAAAATCAATAAAAAAGAAGGCCTTTGGGCCATTCAATTAGGAATGCACATTGATGCATATGTCAGGTTCCAATTTAGAAACAACCATGGTTTTTCATATATGAGTACCCTTGAATTATTCAACATTCACATGAAGTAAATCCTCAACCACCCCCAAGTCATATAAAACTAGGAAACCATCTGATGGAAAAATCACCACCACTTATCAAGGGTTGGCGCTACTTGATACACCTAATAGGGTCCCATTCAATATTGAAGGTGGAACTCATCTCATTTACAAAACCACATAACACCATATAACAATAGAAAAGGGTAACCAATACAAACCAAGGAAGATACTATTAGGTATCCTCTCTACCCAAAAGGAATCACCTGAATGAACCCCTTATCCATTGGGGATAAAATCCATTTACCATAAAGTATGATTTAAAGATAGTCACCATTAGTGGAAATTTTCTAGTTGATAAAAGGTATGATAAGGGTCTAAATTAGAATCTATAATTCCCAAAAAATCAACATAGAAATAATATCATGGCTTGTATCATCCAGTATGAACATACATGAATAGAGGACACAAATCATACCTAAAACCAAACTAGATGTCACCTAAATCATCTATACACATAAACCTATATATATAACTCTTATCACTATGTTGTTGACAAGAAACAATCAATGTGGTGATTGTGGGAGTGTGTCAAAGTGTCACTCATCTCTTACTACTTCTACACCAACAGCTTCTTAACCAAAACCAATTCCAAGTAAGTCAATTATCCTATAATAGTAGAGTCTATGAACTCAATGTTACTTCTAATCTAGAGGTTTTATCACATCATTTCTCTAGAAATTTTCATTAAAAACTATAAACTTATCCTAAATATTGGATACATCCCTACCAGGAATTCTCAACCTAACAACACTCACATGAGGACTCCAACACAGGTGGAGTTTTGTAAGAGAAAACCCCAACCTATGTTCTCTATAGAGTCTTCATGTAAAACTTTAATATCAAATAAATCTATTATAGATAATGTTTGGGTAAAACCTTATAATGCTTACAAAATTCAACCCATTCTTAGATATGGTCTTGAAACCCTAAAAAGGGTTTAACATCTATGGAACTCAAACTATCCTTAGTATTTGTGGACAGCATCTCATCTAGAACAAGGTCTTAAATTAAAACCATAATATATTAATACCATATGATTTTGAGAAAACATAATCCACTAAAAACTGAGTGTGTTGTGTAGATAACTTGGTTCTAGGATCACCATATGGTTAGTGGGTTTCTGAAATATATGAATTGAATGAGTTAATGATTCCACTAAATCTTATACCACAAGAGGATTAGTGGCTTCTCAGAATCTAGGAGGCCTCAACTACTAGAATTCATGTTACACAGTTTTCTTATGGGTAGTCCATTAGTGGGAACTATTGTATTATTTATGAGAATTTTTATACTAAAAAAGGGTAGAGAAGCTATAAAAAATAATAAGGAAAGTATATCTATTATATAAGTATTTAAATCAACACCTCATCACTTAAATTAAAAGTGAAAAAAGATCAAGCACTGAGATAGGATTTTCACAAACTTAACTCTAAAAATATTTGTTTCTGTGTGGGCGGAATTATTCATTTGATAGAATGAACCCATAATGTTTAGAGAATATCTAAATCAACTAAAATATGATTTACATGAAATATAATTATTGAGGACTATATGATTCATGTATCAACTTAATTTTACCCTATATATGATGATTTAGAGATTTGGGTTGACTAACAGGTTACCAATATCTCGGTGAAAGGATACATTTACAACCACACCTACTCTAGCCTCACATGTATGATAACTAAAATAGAAAACCCCATGAAATCACAACATTAAATTCCTAAACTAGTCCTCATGTAAATAATAACTCAAAAATCTATTCCTAGGACTTGAACCAATCTAATTCTACCCTAACATGACATACCCCACAGAGACCAAAACTAGGATGATTATTAACTAAGTGTTCCAACCAAATAATAACTCCAATAGGACAGGGAATGATGAAAAAGACTAAGTAGGAATATGACATAATATAGGAGGCCATATCCTATAATAACCGAGGTTATATCCTATATTAACCTTCAATATATATGCATCCTAAATATGAAAAATAACAAAAAATACTTATAATATATATAAAGGAACCATTAAAATGTATACAATGCATAATGTTAATAACAAATGATAATTACAACAACATAGGTGAAATAAAATATTATAAATACATATACAAAACACCACACCACTAGGTATAATAAAATCAAGATAAGGGAAGACACCTCCACATAAGAATGGACTATGGTATCACATAGTTTAAAGTCATCAGATGGCGGTATATACTATAATGTTTATTTACATGTGGAAAAGATGTCCAATATGTAGTTTCACCTCTTATGGTGGGGATTAGTATGAGGTAAACTCAGTAATACAAATGATAAAATAGATCCAAAACCTCAAATCCCATGTGATACATGCCCAATGTTGGAAACAAGGGAAATAAATGGATAACCAGGGTCGCGGGGGGCTGGGGGAAGCAGGGTCACTAGGGTCACAAGGTCACGGGGGGGGGGGGGGAGTGGGGTCTCTGGGGTTGTGGGGTCGCCGATGTTGCTGGGGTCGTGGGGGGTCGAGGTCATCGGGGTCGCGGGGTCGCGGGGTCATTAGGGTCGTAGGGGGCTGGGGGAAGCGGGATCACCGGTGTCATGGGGTCGCCGGGGTCGCGAGGTTGTGGGGGGGGGGGGGGGGGGTTGGAGCCTTAGATTTGGATGAATTCATTGTTTGTTCCTTGGAGTGGCAAGAACCATGTGAGGGATGGTAGTCTTGAGGCATGATAAGTGGTGGTGTTCATGAATTTACATGATGAAATAACTTGGGAGATTAGGTTTTGAGGTTCTACGAACCTTGTGTGGATTGAATTCCTAGACCTCTCTTTGGTGTGTTCACATAGAAAAGAGTGGTGGTGTGACATGAGGGTTATTTGGATCATATATGTGTTAGTGCTCATGAGTGGAGAATTATGGTTAAATGGGATGATCGAGGTTCTGACCATGGAGTTAAACTAAGAGTCAGATTCTGACTTTGATGTGGGCCGTTGAACATTTTTGTTATTCCTTCAGGTTTAAGGAATTTTGGTCGGGATATGATAGCGCATTGGTGGGTGGGATTGAGTGCCTTTGGTATAATTCATCTATAGAAGGAATTACTAGTGTTGTTGCATATAAATTGATGTGGTAAGGTGGAGACCATATCAAAAATGTCATTCAAGATGTGACTGATGTGGTTTGGGGATAAAACTAGGGTATTTGAAGAATAGTTGATGTGTTTGGGCTTAGTGTTTGGAGTTTCATAGTAGAATCATGTTGGGAATTTGGAGATGAAATGTGGGGTGTTGGTACTATCCTTCAGGACAACATAATAAGATAATCAGAATCACATAGGTGGAAATAGATCCCAGAAGGAATTCTATCTAAACATTATATTCGGGAAATTGGAAGAATTATATTCATCCAAACCACTACAATAAGTTAGAATTAATTCAATACCATTCACTTCAACACACAAAGAAATTTATGCAAAGTAAAGTAAATGATAGCATGAAAGAACACTTTGGTTTTATGTTGTTTGGATTGAAATTCTGGCTTCTAAGGGAGAAACACTACAACATTACATTTTACCGAAAAGAAAATATTACAACTTGTGAGTAACAATCCATGACCTAAGTAATTACTCAGGCATCCCTATAAAGTCAATAAAGTCTCATATAGTAGTAGGGGATTCCATGCAAATGTATTAAAAGTATAAGGGATTCCATGACCATATATCACAAGTATGAGGTAATCTAGACCTTATTAATACTATAAATAGGGGCGTGATTACCATGTTTTACAAGTATAATGGATTCAATGACTAATTATTCTAAGTATTGGGGACACCATGCTCGGGTGTCACAAGTATAAGGGAAAAAATACCTTATTACCACACATATAAGGGATGTTATTCTTGAGTAACACATGTTTGATGGACTCCATGATCGAGTATCAAAAGTATAATAAACTCTATACCTAGGTGTCATAATTCATTATAGTCAAGTAGGCCTTATAATCTATCAACATTATAGTTTAACAAGGGAGTATCCTTTTTTTATGTAGAAATAGGTGATATGGTCCCATGACACCGTTCTCATCAAATTCATTATAGTCATTACAATTAAGATTCAATAAAAAACCACATAGAATGTGGTTTGGTCACCTAAGAATGCACAATACCTAGGGAGATTATAATTGAACACCTTAAGATGTTGAAAGAGTCGATTGTGATTAAACATAAATAATAAAAAAGTGATAATAAGTTTTTCAATCAATTATAACATATTAAACACAAGTTATGTGTATGTTTAATGAATCGAATGGAAAATAAACCATGAATATTCATAATTCATAAAATAAGGAGACAAGAATTGAGGTAAAATTACTTTTATTCAAAACTTAGGGTTTGTATAGGTCACCGGTATTGCGGGGTTGCCGGGGTCATGGGGGTCGCGGTGGGCCAGGGTCGTGGGGTAAGTGGGGGGCCGGGGGAAGCAGGGTCGCGGGGTGAGAAGGTGGGTCAGGGTGGGGGGGGGGGGAGGGTCGGTAGTGTAAAAAAAATATTATTTCATAGCAGTTTATTATAAACCACCATGAAACCATTTTTAAAAAGGGTTTAGTGGTGGTTCACAAAACCACCGCTAAAAAACCGCCACTAAAGTCAAATTCTACTATAGTGAATCCCTTATGAAAATTTGGTAGCCTAACGACATTATATTAAAATTAAGAATATGAGTTGATGGGAGAGAAAAGAGTCTCTCATCACCTGGACATAAAATGTACAAAAATAAGAATATAGAATAACATATCACAACATAAGAAAATGGATATTAAAAAGGTATAACATAAAATAAGTCTTTAATTAAAAGAGAAGGGTAAAAGGTTCCCTTACAAAGATCATTTTGTAAATAAAATATATCGATTATCTATATTTAGAATAAATAATCATAAATAAAGTATAAATACAAGATAGGACATCAAAAGTTATTTATCACATAATCATAGCATGAAATAATCAAGAAGTAGAAGGTCAACCCAAAGAATGGGTTATAATAAAATAATATTTTTTAAGAAGTATTTAAACTACACTTGAACACACCAATTAAATGAAATTAAATAATATTATTCATGGTTACTTTTGATTATGTCATGCTGTAAATAAAAAAGGTAGTTAGCAACTATTTGTTCATATTATGATTGCAATATGGAAATGTTATCTTTCTTTTAGGCTTATCCATGTGTTATGATAATTTTATGGTTCTTGGAAATTGTTTACGTATAC